>QRFJ01000339.1:114908-157766 GCA_006176705.1 Cocos nucifera | reverse complement strand
CCAATCAGTTTCAAAGTAATCGTGCTAGCACACGATTAAGCCTGGCTTTCTCCTTCGTAATCTTTCTGATTTATTGCAACCAAGTTAAATTTGATTTAACTTATTTTTGTACCTTAAATAAAATTATTTTTATTTGATTGAAATTAGTCCAGGTTATATTAATGATAGAAATTAAATCCATTCCTACTGCAATTGGACTAGGGTCAAAAGTTGACCCAATTAAGAGAATTGAGGGTCACCCGATCAGATGCTTCTAGAAAATTCTTTAAAAATTCTTTTGATCTAATTTTTGGTTATGTGGTAGGGCTTAAGTCATGCTTTTGGTATGCCAAATTTCATGATTTATGAAGGTGCCTAGCTTAAGTTATGATAGAGTTTAATTTGGATTAAACTCTTGAGAGAAGAGTCGTAGGTGCAATGGACTCTTCCTTATCTACTCATGCTGCCCCCTTTTTGATGGCTTTTTGGCATCAAAACTAGATAGAGATCTAGTGTTTGACATGGAGATTAATTCTAGAAGTCCTAAAAGATCAAATAAGATGGTTATTTGATCAAAAGGGACTCCTATATGGCGTAGGATTTTCTTATAAGAACCCTTGCACCAAAGGGTCTTTAAGATGTGATCTCTTTTCCATGCCCAAGTGCTGCCCCTTTCATCTTCCACACCCCTCTAATTATCTCTCTCTCTCTCTCTCTCTCTCTCTCTCTCTCTCTCTCTCTCTTCTATATTTCTAAAAAGTTAGGCACAAATTTGAGTTGAAGATCCAAGATTTTTGACATAAGATTTAGGATCTATGCGACGGTGTTCGTGAGATGGACGGGCTGCCTTCAGAAATAATTTTGAAGGATCTACAGATTAGATTTAGATTTAATTTTTAGAGAAAAGATTCATGAGGAGAATATGTTTAGATCTTGCTTAAGTGAATTCTAGTAGAGGCTAGATGCATGCATTTCTCATTCCAGAACCTCAAGAACCAACAGGATCATCGTAGGATTATCAGATTATCCAACAAGATACTTAAAATTAAATCTAATTTAATTTTATTTTTAATTTTTAATATTAGATCACTGTGATTAGATCTGAAAATTATTAGATTTGATTGGATTATAAAAATTTTTGTAGAAAAATCCATATCAGATCTAGACGATCTTGTGGTGGAAAATCAGATTTTTCTTCAACTAGTATCAGAGCTGCATTAGTAGTTCTTCAGATCTTTTTTAGATCTGATTTAATTTTTATTTATGATTTGATATTAAATAATTTTAGATATCACATTAGATATGATATTATTTAAAATTAAAAATTAAAAATTATATGATTTAGATCTATAATGTATAAGATGCATGACTAAACTAGGAACAGAATAGTTCTATGTATAGTCTAGTATGATCATATTATTAATTTGATTAAATATAATTTTAGATTTATTTTATTTTTATTTTTTGATATTATAATTATTATAACTAGATCTAAAAAATAAAAAATATAGTTTTTAATTTTTAATTTACTCATATGAGATATGAAAGATGCATGTTTAGACTAGTTATAGAATAGTTCTATAAAATATCTAGAATAGTTTTATTTTTGATATGATCAAATTCAAAATTTTATTTTTCAAATTTAATATATGATATTTCAGATCTGAAAGCATGCATGGTTTATTGAGTTATGATACATGAGATGTATGCAGAACATGTACAAGTTAGATCTTTTGTATATGTGATATATGATTTAGATCTAACTAGTTTTATTTTAGAAAATATATTTATAATTAAGATGTTTCCCTTGGCTGTCTGATTATAAGAATAAAGTAGGATTTAAAGATCCCCTCCTTCCATTTGATGGGACGCTTTTATGATGTGTAAGGATGCTACGCGTTCGTTCTTAATAAAAAATTAAAATTTATTTTCTACAAAACCCTAGATCCTGAAATCCTAGGATTTTATTTCATGTTTTGTTCATGAACCCAAAACTTAATTAAAAATTAAGATTATAAAATTAATTAGATCTAAAAATTATGAATTTTTAGATCTAAGACATCTTCATAAAATTAGATTCGGGCTTGGATAGCTCAATTAGGTCTAGCGGTTGATCAAATTGAATCAAGAGTTAGTTAGATGGGATCAAAGAAAGCTTAGAATTGATCTGCCTAATAGGATTAAGTCTGGATCAAGATTGAATCACATTGAGATGTATCTCGATCAAGTCAAGACCTAATTTGGCTCCATGGTTCGAGCTTGGATTGTAGGCTAACCCGATTGGTTCTGACTTGATAATTTGGTGTCTAAGGTAAGTCTGATAGATATGACCAACTGATTTTAATTGGAAGCTACTCGACCTGAATGCATTCGTGTTGAGTTAATGGCATATGTCTTCCACCGATCTCACTTACCTGGCCATTTGTGTCGATCTAGTTTTGATTTAAGGTGGGTAACAATTCAAGCCAACCCATACCACTAGGTTAGTCATAATTATTATGACTAAGTCAAGCTAAGTTTAAAGATACCTAAATTAAATCTTTCTTAGAAAATATTAAATCTAAGATATTCCATCGTTGTAGATGTACGGGCCCTTCCCGAGGTTGATTGTTCTCAGTTGGATACAGTGATTTAGTTGCATTGAAAAGATATAATCATGTCTATTATGCATTGGATGCTACGTGTTGGAGAATGGGTTGGACTCAATATTTCAGATATGATGAGAGATCCAATCAAAAATTTAATTTATGAAAATGGTGGGTCCGACTTAACTAAAGAATGGAGTAATATTTTGGGCACGATGAGCTTTATGAATTAGAGACCTATTTTGGGTACACCATGATTATAGAATCATTGGACAAGAGTTGTCCACTCATCAGTTGACCCATCATCAATAACTATTAGGTGAGGTGGAGAGCCAGTTGGTGGGACCGCACCATCCACTAGAAATCAATAATTACAGAGATTTTTGCATCTCTGCAAAGAAAGTGTAGGAATTTGAGTAAATAGGGGGAGCCTAATTTGTTTAAAAATGAAATCTCTAAACAAATAGGTTAAGTTTAATTATAAAATCTAACTTAATATTTTGACTCTCTATAGAAAAATGTCTGCATCCAACTCACTAGCCCGTATCCTTGACACCCATAGACTGATCGGATCCAACTACAAAGATTGGCTCCAAAACTTCAAAATTATTTTGGATTCTAAGAAGTTGACTCATGTGTTCAAACAGGATCCTCCCATTTTACTAGCATGTTCATCCACTGATCAGAGAACATCTTTGAAAAAATAGATGGATGAAGATAACAAAGCTAGGTATTATATGTTGGACTCGATATTTGATGAGCTCCAGTGCCAACATAAAGACATTAAGACTAGTCGTCAAATGTTGGCTCACCTATAAGAGTTGTTTGGTGAACAGAGTTGTACAGCCAAATATTAAGTCACTAAGAAAGTTTTTAAGACTTAGATGCATGATGGACAGTCAGTCCAAGATCATTATCTGATGATGATCAAGGACTTAAAAGAGCTTGAGAAGCTCAGTGTCAAGTTAGATCAAGACTTGTAGATTGATATAATTTTGCAGTCCTTAATTGATGCATATGGGTAGTTCATCATGAACTATCCATATGCATAAACTTCAAAATATCTTGGCTGAACTTATAAATATGTTGGTTACTACTGAGCTCTCTATAAAATATTCAAAGGGCTCAGTGCTTGCTGTGGAGCGGACTTCTTCTAAGAGAAAGTCTTTTGGAAAGAAGAAGAAGACCGCGAAGAAGCAGAAGGTAGAAGGTGGAAAGAAGAAGAAGGCAGAGCCAAAGAAGAAGGCTGCTAATAAGAAAAAATATTTTCATTATAACATAGACGGCCACTGAAAGTGAAACTATCCTCTTTACCTGGCCAGCCTGAAGAACTAGAAGGAGGCAGGTCCTTCTAGAGGTATGCTTGTTATAGAATCTAACCTTACGATTTTTTCTGTATCTAGTTGGATGCTTGACTCTAGTTCTAGTGCTCACTTGTGCACTTCTATACAGGATCTTGAGGATAGTAGGAGGCTGAGAGATGGTGAGATGATCCTACGCATCGAGAATGGAGTAAGAGTTACTAATGTGGCTGTGGGAACCTACCCTCTTTGATTATCGTCAGGATTAGATCTGGTTCTTAAAGATTATTTTTATATGCTGCAGCAAGCAGGAATTTGATTTTTGTTTCATGTTTAGTGCAAAAATGTTATGTAATTAATTTTCTTAAGGACCATTGTAATATTCTTTATGAAAGAAATAAAATTGCAGGTGATTTTCTTATAAATGATCTCTATCAGTTACATATTGATGTTTTTATTTTTAATATCGAGCAAAACATGAATGCCATAGGATCAAAGCGACTTAGGGATAGTCTAATGATAGGTATCTTTGGCATCTTAGGCTAGGTCATATAGCTTAAGATAGGATTCACAAATTGGAGATATCCGGACTATTGAGTCTATTGACTTTCGAGTTATTTTCGATTTGTGAATCATGTCTTCATGACAAAATGACCAAGTTTTCTTTTGTAGGACATGAAGAAAGGGCCATAGACCTACTCGTTCTGGTACACACAGATGTGTGCGGCCCATTTGATGTGACGGCCAGGAACAATTATGTCTACTTTATCATCTTTACTAATGATCTATCTCGATATGGGTATTTATATTTGATGCAACATAAGTTTGAAGCTTTTGAAAAGTTCAAGAAATTCAGACTTGAAGTAGAAAAATAAATAGAAAAATTCATTAAGATTCTTCGATCAGATCGAGGAGGTGAATACCTTAGTCAAAAATTCCTAGACTATCTTAAGGATGATGGCATAGTCTCATAATGGACTCCACCTGGAACACCTTAACTCAACGGAATTTCAAAATGAAGAAATTGGGGATATAGTCTTATGACTGCTATATATTTACTAAATAGAATTTTCTCTAAAACCGTTCCTACCATACCATATGAGATATGGTATGGTAAGAAACCAAGTTTGAGTCATCTCAGAATTTGGGGTTGTCTAGCCCATATCAAGAGACAACAAGTGGATAAATTAGAGTTTAGGTCCTTTAGAGCTTGATTTATTGGATATCCTAAAGAGTTATTAGGATATTACTTCTATCTTTCGGAAGATCATAATGTGATTGTGAGTCAACATGCCATCTTTGTTGAAAAATAATTTATTATAGATTGTGGCATCGAAAGATAGATTGACTCGAGGAGAAAGTCTTCGATGAGAAATGAGCAAAGAAATCTATGGAACCCAATCAGATTGAGCCAACCTAGACACTATCTTCTCCATCTCGTAGATCAAGTAGAATTTTTTATTCTTCTGAAAGGTACTTAGGTACTATCTCAAAAGACGTAGAAGAAATATTGCTTATAGAAAATAGGGTTCATGGTGATGATCCCAAAATCTATGATGAGGCGATATTAGATATCAACTCCGAGAATTGGTTAGAAGCAATGAAGTCAAAGATTGACTCAATACATTTGAATCAAGTTTGGACCTTGGTAGATTCACATAGTATCTATTGGGTGTAAATGGATCTTTAAGAGAGATAGGTGCCAATAGGAATATAGAGACATTCAAAGCAAGGATCATAGCGAAAGGGTATAGTCAGCATGAAGGCATTGACTATCAGGATACTTTTTCGCCAGTAGCCATGCTCAAGTCCATCCACACATTGCTTGCTGTTGTAGTTTATTTTAATTACAAAATATGGTAGATGGACATGAAAATAGAGTTCTTAAATGGATAACTTGAGGAAAATATCTATATGTAATAGCCGCTAGGTTTCACATTCAGTGATAATGATCATAAGGTATGCAAGCTACAAAGGTCTATATATGAACTTAAGCAAGCATCTCGGAGCTAGAATGCTCATTTCAATGATATAATCAAATCATTTGGATTCATCAAGAATGAGGAGTCCTGTGTTTCAAAAAGATCAATGGAAGCACTGTTGTCTTCCTCGTACTATACATGGATGACATCCTCCTAATTAGGAATGATATTTTTATGTTGACTATAGTCAAAATGTGGTTGTCTAAGGAGTACTCTATGAAAGATCTAGGAGAGGCATCCTTTATTCTAAAAATTAAGGTCTATAGGAATAGACCGAATAGGATGATGGGTCTTTCATAGAAAATATACATAGAGGAGGTGTTGAAGAAGTTCAGCATGGAAAACTCCAAGAGGGGTTTTGTACCCTTTAGACATGGCATTCATCTCTCCAAGAAGATGTGCCTTAGCACACCTGAGGAGCCTCATGTATGTCATGCTATGTACACAATCTGATATTGCCCATGCTGTGAATGTCACGAGTAGGTATCAGTCAAATCTAGGTGAAGAGCACTGGACTTTTGTGAAATGTATCCTTAAGTACTTGAGAAGGACTAAGGATATGTTTCTAGTTTTTGGTAATGAAGAACTCCAGATTTAGGGATATATAGATTCATATTTTATGTTCAATATAGATGATCAAAAGTCGACATCTGAAAGTCTGTTTATTTATAATAGTGGAGATATCAGTTGCAAGAGTTCCAAGCAGACGGTGATAGCAGACTCCACCATGAAAGTAGAGTACATCACTACATCGTAGGTTGCAAAGAAGAAATTTGGGTACAAGATGTTCACCGCAGAGCTCGAAGTAATGCCATCAAATATCGTCCCTCTGTATTGCGATAATAATGGCCCCATAGTCCTAGCCAAGGAGCCGAGGTCTCATCAAAAATTCAAGCATATCAAGCGGCGATACCACCTCATCCGCGGTTATCTCGAGAAAAGATACATCGAGGTCAAGAGAGTCGACTCTGCGGATAATACGACAGATCTACTGATGAAGCCATTGAGCCAGCAAATGATCGAAGCCCACCTTGAGAAGATGGAATTTAGATTTATAGCCAATTGACTTTAGGTCAAGTGAAAGTTTGTTAGATGTATGCCCTAGAAGCCAGATTGACTAAACACTTGTAATACACTTCTAAGGGCAATTTTATAATTTTGACTATAAATTAATAAAAGGGTTATTTTATATCATAGTGTATATTTAAAGTGTCTGTAATACATTCTTTGAGTTAATTGTAATGATAATTTATATTTTCAAGAGTTAAAAATTTAAGACATGAATTCTCATAATTAACTCATAAACTGCTCTCGATCGTAGGATCATCACGAGGATGGTGATTGATTCAGAAGGTTGGTGTACGATTGCTTTCTTAAGATAGATGTGTCTTGAGTCTATGGTGTGGAGATACTAGAGCGAGAGTACATGTACTCATTAGAGAATGAAGGCATTAGAGAATGAGGGCACTGAGCATGACCACCTCGAGCAGTCATAAGGAAGTCTATCTTCTCATCGATGACTGGCTCGATACTGTAGTAGTGTATCTGGTTCTTTGACTTGAGGTGCCTCGATAGTTTACCTTGAGGGTGTTATAGTTTGACTACACCATAACTCGATCTTCTAGTCATTCAGAATTTTGAGGTGTATGTTGGCTATACAATGTTCATTGTAGGAATTGAATTGCATTAATAGGAGATCTATCTACCTCGGTAGATGAGTAGTCCTATGATAATTATGAGATTGAGTCCTTAAGCCCATGGCCATGGCAGAGTGAATATGGTAGAAAGATTTCTATTAGGATTTTACATCGGACTTAAATTAAATGATTAATTCATATGATGGATGTTTTGTTTGACGAGTTCACTGTAGGTGGTGTGGTGCTCCCAAGCCTTGGGAGGCCATGGATGGAGCCAGTGTGAGGGCTCCGAGGAGGCTAGGATAGGGACGATCCTAGGACTAGGACAGGAGTTGTCCTAGGGTAGAGGCAACATGTAGCTCTTCACGAGCTTGAGGTTCAAGTATTGAGGGCCTCAAGGGGCTTGGTTGGTGCTTTGGAGACCTAAGACACAAGGTGGAGCAAGAAACCAAAGTCAAAGCTTGAAGGCTGTAGAAAATTTTTTTTCTGCAGATTAGTCGGCTCAGTCCAAAATTGGATCGACTAAGTCTCAGAGCATAGGCAAAATAGAGAGCTACGCATTTGGGACTGCTAGCATGGCACAAGACTGGGCCGGCTCAGTTTTAGACTGAGCTGACCCAGTGGAACTTAGCTGGCTTAGTGCTAAGACTGAGCCGGCTCAGTGCACGGGTAGAGTTACACGAGGGTCCATTTTGGACTAGGATCTAGGTTAATCCTAGGGGTCTTAAGGCCTGGTTCAAGAGGTCATAAGGGGGCTAATTCATGTATCGGTTGGATTAGCCTAGGGGAGTTTTTGAGCTAGGATTTATTAGGATTCATGTGGAAACTCTAGGATATATAAACCAGGATATTGTAACTTTTACAATAAGGTTGGAATACAATTGAGCTTTTCTCTCTAACTCTCTTCTCTCTTCTCTCTGATTCCAATGTTAAAAACCCTAGCTTCTCTCATCTTTCTTAGATCTTCTTTAGTTTGCTGGATTAACACCCAGATTCACGCAAGAGATCAGATCTATGGCTATAGCTCAGAGTAGTCGTAGGAACAACAATTGGTATCAGAGCCCGATTGAGCATGGAGGAGGAAGAAGATCGATTTTCAGCAGAGATCAATAGTGAGATTTAGATCAAAAGGCTTTCTCCAGGCTTCATGAGGAAGGAAGAGATCACAGGACTGTAGTCCACCATCTCTAGTTAAGGTATTTCTCAGATCTACCTGTTTGCTGTTATTTGATTTGGATTGATCATGGAGAATAGCGGGTTGAAGGTAGGATTAGAGAAGTTTGGTGGAAAGAAAAGTTTCACGATGTGGATGGTAAGGATGGATGATCTGCTAGTTCAGATGAGGTTGGATTCAGCCTTGGAGGATAGGCCGGAGGAGATGACAGACAAGGAGTGGGTGTTCTTGGAGAAAAGGGCATGTGCCACGATTAGGGCTTGTTTGGTGGATGAGGTTTTATATGGTGTGTTTGAAGAGAGAACACCCAAGGAATTATGGTCAAGGTTACAACAATTATACATGGAAAAGAACATGTGCAATAAGTTGATGCTGAAGAAGCAACCATACAACCTTCGGATGCAGGAGGGCGAGGATGTTGCAGGGAATATTCAGCGGTTCTATCGGATGAGCATGGACTTGATCAATATAGGGATGGATTTAGAAGAGCAGGATAAGAGTCTATTATTACTGTGTTCCCTATCCGGGAGCTTTGATATGTTGGTGACAACTTTGCTATATGGTAAGGAGACATTGGTGTATAAGGAGATCGTATCAGTGTTCAAGTCCAACGAGCAGTGGGAATGGATGACGAAGAGGAAGGTCTTCCAAAAGAGTCTTGTGGTTTCAGAGAAGCACAGAAAAGGGAAGAAGAAGGGCGAATAGAGGGGCAGTAAGGGATCCAAGAGATGTTTCAAGTGCGGAGAAGTAGGGCACTTTAAGTAGGAGTGCCCGCTTTAGAAGAAGTGCAAGAGAGGAGAAAGTTCGGATTCCATCAGTACAATCGCTGAAAGTGAAGATTCGAATAAAATCTTGGTGGTCTCGGAGGAGCCCATAGGGTGCGGTATATCTGAGAGAATTTTGGATAGGTCTATGGAGTGCAGAGGGTCCGAAGGGGCAGCGACGGTATTTGAGGTACACCAGCAGGCCCAATAGTGCAGCGTTGGATGGTTGGCTTTGGGGGACTTGAAGATAGAGTCAGCTTCTGTGGCATTAGATGGACTTCAGCTTTAGGTGGAGCATCGAGCAGAGGTGGCTTCATGGGTGGAGGAAGCTATGACATGGGTTCAGAGTAAAGGGGTGCAGAGGGAGGACCTATATCCCAGCACCAATGCCGGGGCTGTACAGATCCAGGTGGAGAGGATTGTGCAGGAAGATAGGTGTGGCTTTGAGAGGACAGTGTCAGGTGGAGCATCAGGATATGTGGCAAGTGCTGGTAAAGGAACGTTTTATGATCTCCAGGAAAGTTCAGAATAAGTGATGCAGCTATCAAGCAGAAGGATACCTATAATTTCAAAGGTGGTGCAGAGGAACAAGTCAAGAACTTCAGCAGTGGAGACAGTCATCCCGAAGGCCTCAAAGAGAGCTCATCAGTTGAAGAAGAATGACAGTGGCAAAGTGAGCACGAGGGGCTATCAGGACATGCAGGGATAACGGGATCGTGCAGAAGGATGTTGCTAGGTGTGCCAAGGCTTGGGTGCACCAAGATGGAGATTGTAGGCGGTGTGGTGCTCCCAAGCCTTGGGAGGCCACGGGCGGAGCTAGTGTAAGGGCTCCGTGGAGGCTAGGATAGGTGTGGTCCTAGGATTAGCATAGGAGTTATCCTAGGATGGAGGCAGCATGTAGCTCTTCACGGGCTTGAGGTTCAGGTATTGAGGGCCTCAAGGGGCTTGGTTGGTGCTTCAGAGACCTGGGACACAAGATGGAGCAAGGAATCAAAGTCGGAGCTTGAAGACTGTAGAAAAAGGATTTTCTGTAGGTTAGCCAGCTCAGTCCAAAACTGGGTTGGCTAAATCTTAGAGCACAGGCAAAATAGAGAGCTGCACGTTTGGGACTACTGGCACAGCACAGGACTGGGCCGACTTAGTTTCAGACTGAGCCAACCTAGTGGAACTTAGCCGGCTCAGTGCTCAGTGCACGGATAGAGTTACGCGAGGGTCTGTTTTGAGCTAGGGTTTGGATTGATCCTAGGGGTCTTAAGGCCTAGTTCAAGATGTCTTAAGGAGGCTAATTCATGTATGGGTTGGGTTAGCCTAGTGGAGTTTTTGAGCTAGGGTTTATTAGGGTTCATGTGGAAACTCTACGGTATATAAATCAGGATATTATAACTTTTACAATAAGGTTGGAATACAATTGAGCTTTTCTCCCTAACTCTCTTCTCTCTTCTCTTTGGTTCCAACGCCAAAAACCCTAGCTTCTCTCATCTTTCTTAGATCTTCTTCAGTTTGCTGGATTAACACCTAGGTTCATACAAGAGATTGGATCTACGGCTGTGGCTCCGAGCAGTTGTAGGAACAACATTCACCTTAACCCTAATCCTGTCGGGGCTCAAGATAGAAGAATCCAATCACACAGATAGCTACATCGAGAGGTTCACTTTCGATTCTGATGGGTTGCCATCATTTACTGTTAGGTGTTATTGGTAGATTTTGGGAGCAATTAGGCTGATCTTGATGATCGATCATTCTAATTATATGAATCAGAAGAGTTTTGGTCCATCGAAAGGTATTTCGATGATGTCGATGAGAGTGATCGCGATATTTCTTATTACCATATGAAACTGAGCCTAACTGGATCATACAAATAAGGGTTTGGGTTTGGATGTTATCAATTGAGCTAACCCAATTTGATTGATTTGGATTATATTCAATCAGATTCAAGGTAATCGTGCTAGCACCCGATTGAGCACGGCTTTCTCCTTCTGTAATCTTTCTGATTCATCGCAATCGAGTCAAATTTGATTTGACTCATTTTTGTGCCTTGAATGAGATTTTTTCATTTGACTGGAACTAGTCTAGGTTAGATTAATTGTAGAAATTAAATCCATTCCTAGTGCAATTATACTAGGGTCAAAAGTTGACCCAATTAGGAGAATTGAGGGTCACCTGATCAGATAGTTTTAAAAATTTTTTTAGAAATCCTATTGATTTGATTTTTGTATATGTGATAGGGCTTGAGTCATACTTTGGGTATGCCAAATTTTGTTATTTATGGAAGTGTCTAGACTGAGTTATGATAGAGTTTAATTTGGATTAAACTCTTGAGGGAAGAGTCCTAGGTGCAATGGACTCTTCCTTATCTACTCATGCTGCCCCCTTTTTGATGGCCTTTTGGCATCAAAACTAGATAAAGATCTGGTGTTTGACATGGAGATTAATTCTAGAAGTCCCAAAAATAAGATGGTTATTTGATCAAAAGGGACTCTTATATGGCGTAGGTTTTTTCTATAAGAACCCTTGCTTCAATGGGTCTTTAAGATGTGATCTCTTTTTTCATGCCCAAGTGCTGCCCCTTTCATCTTCCACACCCCTCTAATTCTCTCTCTCCCTCTCTTCTACATGCCTAAAAAGTTAGGTATAAACCTGAGTTGAAGATCCATGGATTTTGGCACAAGATTTAGGATTTACGTGATGGTGTTCGTGAGACGGATGGGCTGCCTTCAGAAATAGTTTTGAAGGATCTACAGCTCAGATTTAGATCTAATTTTTGGAGAAGAGATTTATGAGGAGAAGATATTCAGATCCTGCCTGAGTGGATACTAGTAGAAGCTAAGCGCGTGCATGGCTCATTCCAGAACCTCAGGAACCAATAGGATCATTATAGGATAATCAAATTATCCAACAAGATACTTAAAATTAAATCTAATTTAATTATATTTTTAATTTTTAATATCAAATCACTATGATCAAATCTGAGAACTCTTAGATCTTATCAGATGATAGAGATTTTTGTAGAAAGATCTGATCAGATCTGGATGATCCTATGGTGGAAAATCAGATTTTTCTTCACTAGGTTCTTTTATGACATGATCATGCATGCTTTAGCATAAATCTAAAAATAAAATATTAAACATCGTATATACTGACATAAGGTTATCTTGTTGTAAGGTTAACTGCTTACAATGAAAGATCATCCTAGTATGTGCTGATCTAATTTTTATGAATCATGAATAAGTTAGATATGGTCTAAATAATTTTATGATTATTTTTTAATTTAAAATTTAAAATTAAATAGATATTAGATCTATTTTAGATTATTTAGATTAGATCTAAATAATATTAGATCATACATACTTATTATAAGGTTATCATGCTGTAAGGTTTATCCATTACAGTAGAAAGATTGTCCTCGTATGTGCTTTCTAAATCATAAATAAGTTAGATAAGATCTAAAATAATTTATGATTTATTTTTAAATATTAAATATAAGATTAATTGATTTACAATCTAATTTTGATTATTTAGATATGATCTGAATAATTTGTGTTGCATATTTAGATCTAGTTCCTCATTACATATGTTCAATATGTAGTTGTTAGTATTAAATCTAGTTTGTATATGTATGACATATATGCCTTATAGAAATTAAATTATGAACTTTTTTTAAAATCCTAGATTCGAAATCCTAGGACATAATCTAAATAGTGAAACAAATCATATCTAAAACCATGAATTGAATTTGATTCATTGTAAAATGTTTACACTCTGAAAATATTTCAAAACTTGAAATCAGAAATTAGTTCTAAGGTTCCGAACCCCAACCCATAAGTGTTGAACTTAATTAAGAATTAAGTGATTGTTTAGGATCTAGGTTTGTGATTTAAAGATCCTGAGATAATTTCATAAAATGTGGATTAAAGGATAATGGGTTAGCTTTGATCAAGTCATTAACTGAGTTAGAGTTAGGGTTAGATTAAATATGGACTAAGTTAAAAAATTGATCAAACTTAATTAATTGTTAATTAAGATTAGGTCATTTCTTTTCTATAGATTAATTTAATAGTTGTAATTGATCAAAGTTCATACATCTTATAAATGAACACTGATCGTGGCTCAGTGGTTAAGTCTGAGTCTTTAGGTAGACCAAATCAAAACTGACTAACCGATTGGTGTCTAACATAAGTCTGGCATTTTCAGACTAATAATTTTTAATTGGTAGCCCGCTTACCTGATCATTTTTGATGGTATCTAAGGCAAGCCTTGGCAGACCCTCTCATCGATCTTACTTACCTAGCCAATATGATTAATCAGCTCTTGATTAGGTTGCTTATTGATTCGTGCTAACCCATGTCACATAGAAAATTAGTGAGACTGATTTAGGTGCCCATGGATCGAAATTGATCCTAGTCCTTATCAATAACTTGAGAAGTCAATGGGAGGACTTGACTTGGTGAAGTCAGTGGGAGCAAATTGGTCCATATCCTTTCTATTCCTAAATCACTAATAGTTTAAATTCTCTAAAATTATTAGGTCCTTAAAATAATAAAATTATGGAGATAACTGAGTCATAGCCTTCCATTAAGTTGGATGATAATGGATCCATTAACCCAATAAACATTGGAGGCCCAAAGGCCTGGTACTTATTGACTAATGAAATTATCATTCATAATATGACAATTTGAAAGTGTCTCTCTAATGGTGGTTAGGTTGACCAACTAAAATTGGGCTTAATCATTCGTTGGTTAGATGTGAAGGGAAAATCCCAATTTTTCGGATCAAGTTCGTTCAAATTTGATTGGATCAAGAGAGATATTTCAAAAATTTTCTCTTCTGAATCTAGATCAGATCTGAGATATTTCAAATCTAATTTTATAAATCTAATAAAAATAAAAATAAATTAAAATAGATTTAATTTTATACCTTGTTATTGGATAATCAGATTATCTTGTGATGATCTTGCTGATTACCTAAGGTTCTGGATCTAGCCACGCAAGTACCTAATCTCTACCAATATCCACTTGGACTAAATTTGGAGATCTTTTCCTTCTTTATCACTTCTCCAAATATCAGATCTGGATCTAATTTGGAGGACCTTCAAAACTCCTTTTGAAGATCAGGTATCGTCTCTTGCAGCGGTGCTGCCTTCTTCCTTTCTCGTTGCCTTTCTCTTGTCTGGATCGCACCAAACTGGATCCCAAATCTCCTTAGGAATGGAGAGGAGAGAGGAGACCTAAAGATGGCATGGAGGAGGGAGAGGGGCAGCCTTGTGGCATGGGCTATTGGAGAGCTTCTCAAAAGCTAGGCGCAGATAGGGTTTATAAAGACCCTACTGCGCCATGCAGTGCCACATCATCTCGGACAATCATGTTGCTTCATGCAATCAGATCTAAATTTGATTGGTGGGATGACATCACCTGATCCAATCAGATGAGAGCCCCTCTCCAACACCCTTAGGTGGCACCAAGACTGGTCAAAGTAGAGTCCCTTTGTGCCACCGAAGTTGATTCCAAGAAGCAACCTGGAGTTCCATTTGTATGGGACACCAGGCATCCCTATCCTTGGGTGCATGCCTCCCTAGGCATGTGCCTCCTCCTTTCCATTTTCTAGTAAGGGGACAAGCCCCTATCTACTCTTCTATGGATGCATGACACATGGGCAGATGTCTAAGTATCAAAGGTCAACGTTTGATCAAAGTCAAAAGACAAGAATTGGCAGGTAATGGAAAATGGCAGGTATTGTCTCCAATTTATCTCATAAATTAAGACAATCCTTCTCTAACTTGGACAAGCTCCAGTCAGACCAAGTAAAAGTACCTGAGTGAGCACAAATACATTTGGCTCAGTCGAGATGACTTTTAATGATTGTAGAAGGAGAACGTTAGGCTCAATCGTGTGCTAGCACAATTTTCTTGAACCTAATTGAATCTAATTCAAATCAATTGAACTGGGTTAGTCCAATTGATGATATCCAGATCCAAGTCCTTGTTTGTGTGATTCAGTTAGATTCAGTTCCATATGGTAATGAGATATGTCGCGATCTCTATCATCGACATCATCGAAACACCTTCCGATGGATTAAAACTTTTCTGATTCAGACAACTAGAATGATCGATCATCCAAATCATTCTAATTACTCTCAAAATCCATGAATGACATCTAGTAGTATATGGTGGTAACCCATCAGAACTGAAAATGAACCTCTCGATGTAGTTACATGTGTGATTAAGTTCTTCTATCTTGAGCTTCGATTAGATTTGGGTTAAGGTGAACTCGTCAAACCGTAATTTTTGTCATATGATTTAATCATTTGATTCAAGTCTGATGTGAAAATCTTAATGGAAACTCTTTCTATTATTTCACATTACCATGGCTATGGGCTTATGGACTTGATTCTCATGATCATTATAGGGCTGCTCCTCATCCATCAAGGTAGATAGATTCCCTCTTGGTGTGATCCAATCCTACAATGAACATGCTATTGAAGGAAAATTCTGATTTCTCGGGTCCGGTTCATTCATATTTGATTGGATCAAGAGAGATATTTCAAGAATTTCTTTCATAAATTTAGATCAGATCTGAAATATTTTGGTTCTAATTTTATAGATCTAATAAAAAAATAAAAATAAATTAAATTTGATTTAATTTATACCTTGATGTTGGGTAATCAGATTATCTTTTGATGATCCTACTATTTGCCTGAGGTTCTGGACCTAGCCACGCAAGTGCCTAGCCTCTACTGATATCCACTCGAACTGGATCTGAAGATCTTTTCCTTCTTTATCATCTCTCTAAATATCAGATTTAGATCTAATTTGGAGGATCTTCAAAACTCCTTTCGAAGATTTGCAGTCGTCTCTACAGCAGTGCTGCTTTCTTTCTTTCTCGTCACCTTTCTTTTGCCTGGATCGTACCAAACTGGAGCCCAAAATTTCTTGGGCATGGAGAAAAGAGAGAGGATCAGAAGTTGGCATGGAGGAGGGAGAGGGGCAGCCTTGGGACATGGGCTAAGAGAGAACTCTATAAAAGTTAGGCGTAGATAGGGTTTATATAGACCCTGCTGCGCCATACAGTGCCACATCATCCCGACCAATCATGTTGCTTCATGCAATCAGATCTAAGTTTGATTGATGGGATGACATCACCTGATCCAATCAGATGAGAGCCCCTTTAATTCATCCTTAGATGGTGCCTAAGACTAGTAAAAGTCTATTCCTAGGCGCCACCTAAGTAGAATCCAAGAAGCAACCTGGAGTCCCATCCGTATGGGACTCTAGCATCCCTATCAATGACAAAAGCCTCCCTAGGTGTGCACCTCCTTCCTTTCAATTTCTAGCAAGGGGACAAGCCCCTATCTGCTCTCCTATCGATGCATGATACATGGGCAGATGTCTAAGTATCAAAGATCAACGTTTGACCAAAGTCAAAGACAAGAATTAGCAGGTGATAAAAAATGATAGGTGTTGTCTCAAATTTATCTCATAAATTAAGACAATCCTTTTCTGATCAGGATAAGTTCCAATCAGACCAAGTAAAGGTACCTGAGTGAGCACAATTACATTTGGCTCAGTCGAGATAACTTTTAATGATATTAGAAGGAGAATGTTAGGCTCAATCATGTGCTAGCACGATTTTCTTGAACCTAATTGAATCTTATTCAAATCAATTGAACTGGATTAGTCCAACTGATGATATCTAGATCCAAACTCTTATTTGTGTGACCTTGTTAGGTTCAGTTCTATATGGTAATGGGACATGTCGCGATCTCTATCATCGACATCATCGAAACTCCTTTCGATGGATCGAAACTCTTCTGATTCAGACAACTAGAATGATCGATCATCTAAATCATTCTAATTGCTCCCAAAATCCATCAATGACACCTAGCAGTATATGGTGGCAACCCATCAAAAGCTGAAAAATGAACCTCTTGGTGCAGCTACCTGTGTGATTAAGTTCTTCTATCTTGAGCCCCGATCAGATTAGGGTTAAGGTGAACTCGTCAAACCCAAGTTTCCATTCATATGAATTAATCATTCGATTTCGAGTCCTGATGTGAAAATCCTTAATAGAAACTCTTTCTATTATTTCACTCTGCCATGGCCATGGGCTTCTGGACTTGATTCTTCATGATTCATCATAGGGCTACTCCTCATCTACCAAGATAGATAGATTCCATCTTGGTGCAATCCAATTCCTACAATGAACATGCTATAGCCAACATACACCTCAAGATTCCGAATGGCTAGGAGATCGAGTTAATGGTGTAGTCAAACTATAACACCCTCAAGGATGAACTATCGATGCACCTCAGGTCAAAGAACCATTGATACACCACTACAGCATCGAGTCAGTCATCGATGAGAAGGTAGACTTTCCCTTATGACTGCTCGAGGTGGTCACGCTCAGTGCCCTCATTCTCTAACGAGTACCTATACTCTCGCTTCGGTGTCTCCACACCATAGACTCAAGACTCATCTACTAAAGAGAAGCGATTGTACACCAACCTTCCGATTCAATCACCATTCTCATGATGATCCTACAGTCGGAAGCATTTTATGAGTTAATAACGAAAATTCATGTCTTAAATTTTCAACTCTTGAAAATATGAATTATCATTATCATTAACTCAAGGGATGTATCACAGATACTAAATACACATTTGTGATAGAAAATAATCCATTTTATTATTTATAGTTAAAATTATAATTTTGCTTCTAAAAGTGTATTACAAGTGTCAGCCAATTCTGGCTCTAGGAAACACATATCCAACAAACTCCCACTTAATCTAAAGTCAATTGGCTATAAATCTAAGTCCCATCTTCTCAAGATGGGCTTCGATCTTTTGCTAGCCCAACGGCTTTGTAAGCGGATCCACCGCATTGTCTGCGGAGTCGACTCTTTTGACCTCGACACAACCCTTCTCGAGGTAATCATGGATGAGATGGTATCGCCGCTCGATGTACTTGGATTTCTGATGAAATCTCGGCTCTTTAGCTAAAGCTCTGGCGCTATTGTTGTCGCAGTATAGAGGAATGGCATCTGATGATATTACTTTGATTTTTGCGGCAAACTTCTTATACCAGAATGCCTCCTTCACAGCTTCTGACGTAGCAATGTATTCTACTTTCATGATGGAATCCGCTATCACAGTTTGCTTGGAACTCTTTCAATTGATAGCACCACCATTACACAAACAGATTCCCAGATGTCGACTTTCGATCATCTACATCGGACATAAAATCTGAGTCTGTATATCCTTGGACTTGGAGTTCTCCATTACCAAAGACTAACAACATATCCTTAGTTCTTTTTAAGTACTTAAGGATATATTTCATAGAAGTCCAGTGTTCTTCACCTAGATTTGACTGATATCTACTCGCGACACTCACAGCATGGGCTATATTAGGTCATGCACATAACATGGCATACATGAGGCTCCCTATTGCTCAAGCATAAGGGATCTTGCTCATGCATCTATTTCTTTAGATGTGCTAGGGTACATCTTCTTGGAAAGATGAATACCATGTCTGAAAGGTCCTAATCTCCGCTTAGAGTTTTTCATGCTAAACCTCTTTAGCACTTCCTCTATGTACATCTTCTATGAAAGTCCTAGCATCCTATTCGGTCTATCTCTATAGACCTTAATTCCTAGAACAAAGGATGCTTTACCTAGGTCTTTTATGGAGAATTTTTTGGATAACCACATTTTAACTATGGTCAACATAGGAATATCATTCCCAATAAAGAGGATATCATCCACATACAATATGAGGAAGACAACAGCGCTCCCACTGACCTTTTTAAAGACACATGATTCCTCCTCATTTTTGATGAAACCAAATAATTTGATCACATCATTAGAATGAGTGTTGCATACCTTGTGATTATCATCACTGGATGTAAAACCTAGCGGTTGTTCCATATAGATATCTTCCTCAAGATATTCATTTAAGAATATCGTGTTCAGGTCCATTTGCCATGTTTCATAATCGAAATAGGCTGCAATAGCAAGCAATGTGCGAATGGATTTTAGCATAGCTACTGACGAAAAGGTATCCTGATAGTTAATGCCTTCGCGCTGACTATAACCTTTTGCCACTAATCTAGCTTTGAATGTCTCCACATTCCCATCTGCACCAATCTTTCGCTTGTAGATCTATTTACACCCAATAGGTACATACCTTCTAGTGGATCTACCAAGGTCCAGGCTTGGTTTGAGTGCATCGAGTCAATTTCTGACTTCATTACCTCTAGCCATTTCTCGGAGTCGATATCCGATATCACATCATTTTAGGTTTTGAGATCATCACCATGAACCCCATTACCTACGAGGAATATTTCCTCTATTTTCTCTGAAATGGTACCTAAGTACCTCTCAAGGGGATGGAAAACCCTTTTCGAACTACGAGGTGGAGAAAGTAATGATTGTATTGGCTCAACTTGATTTGGTTCCAATTAGTCCTTGGCTCGTTGTTCTTGTGAGACTTTCTCATCGAGCTTGATTTGCTTTTCAATGCCACCATCTTGAATAAACTATTTTTCAAGAAAAATGGCATGTCGACTCACAATCATATTGTGATCTTCTAGAATGTAGAAATAATATTCTAATGATTCTTTAGGATATCCTATAAATCGAGCTCTAAAGGATTTGAAGTATAACTTGTCCATTTATTGTCTTTTGACATGAGCCGAACAATCCCAAATTTTGAGATGACTCAGACTTGGTTTCTTACCGTGCCATATCTCATACGGTGTAGTAGGAACGATTTTAGAAGAAACCCTATTTAGTAAATATATTGTAGTTAACAAAGAGTATCCCCAAAGATAATCAGGGAGGTCTGTGAAGCTCATTATGAATCGAACCATATCTAATAGGGTCTGGTTCCTCCATTCTGAAATTCCGTTGAGTTAAGGTGTTCTAGGTGGAGTCCATTGAGAAACTATGCCATTTTTCTTAAGATATTCCAAGAATTTCCAACTAAGATATTCACCTCCTCGATCTGATCGAAGAACCTTAATGGGTTTTTCAGTTTGTTTTTCTATTTCATGTCTGAATTCTTTGAACTTTTCAAAAGATTCAGACTTATGTCTCATAAGATACATGTACCCATATCTAGATAGATCATCTATAAAAGTAATGAAATAGACAAAATTGCCTCTAGTCGGCACATCAAATGGGCTGCACATATCAGTATGTACTAGGACAGGAAGATCCGTGGCCCTTTCCCCATGTCCTACGAAAGAGAGTTTAGTCATTTTGCCATGAAGATAAGATTCACAAATTGGATATGACTGAAAGTCAATGGACTCAATAATCCAATTTTCTCCAATTTCTTAACCTTATCTTCTGTTATATGACGAGTCTTAGGTGCCATAGATACCTATCATTTGAACTATTCCTAGATCATTTCATGGTATTCACATTTTGCTCGATATTAAAAATAGATACATCAATATGTAACTGATAAAGACCGTTAATAAGGAAACCACTTGCAATTTTATTTCTTTCATAAAGAATGTTACAATGGCCCTTAAGAAAACTAATTACATAGCCTATTAGTGCTAGGCATGAAACAAAAATCAAATTCCTGCTTGCTGTTGGCACATAATAACAGTCTTTTAAAAATAAGTCTAAACAAAATGGTAGTCAAAGAGGGTATGTTTCCACCACCACGGTAGCAACTCTTGCTCCATTTTTGATGCATAGGATCATCTCGCCATCCCTCAGCCTCCTACTATCCTCAAGATCCTGCAAGAAAGTACATAAATGAGCACTAGAACCAGAGTCAAGTATCCAACTAGATGCAGAAGAAATCGTAAGGTTAGACTCAATAAGGAGCATACCTCCAGAAGGATCTGTCTCCTTATTCTTCAGGGTAGCCAGGTAAGTAGGGCAGTTCCGCTTTTAGTAGTCGTCATTGTTGCAATGGAAATACTTTTCTTTGTCAGCGGTCTTCTTCTTCAGCTTTGTCTTTTTCTTCTTTCCTCCTTCCACCTTCTGCTTTTTCACAGACTTCTTCTTCTTTTCAAAAGACTTTCTCTTGGAAGAAGTCTGTTCTATAGCAAGCACTGAGTCTTTAGAACCTTTCATGGAAAGCTTAGCAGTAATCAGCATATTCATAAGTTTGGCCAGGAAATTTTGAAGTTTATGCATATGGTAGTTTATGATGAACTGCCCATATGCATCAATCAAGGATTGTAGAATTATATCATTCTGCAGATCCAGGTCCAACTTCACTCCGAGCTTCTCAAGCTCTTTTAAGTCCTTGATCATCATTAGACAATGATCTTGGACTGACTGCCCATCATGCATTTTAGCCTTGAAAAGTTATTTAGTGACTTGATACTTGGCTGTGCGACTCTGTTCACCAAACATCTCTTGTAGGTGAGCCAACATTTGGTGGATAGTCCTGATATCTTCATGTTCGCGCTGAAGTTCATTAGACATCGAGCCCAACATGTAATATCTGGTTTTTTTATCTTCGTCCATCCACTTATCAAGAGATGCTCTCTATTCAGCGGATGGATGAGCTAGTAAGGTGGGAGGATCCTGGTCCAACACATGAGTTAACTTCTCAAAATCCAAAATAATTTTGAAGCTCCAGAGTCAATCCTTATAATTGGGTTTGGTCAGTCTACGGGTGTCTAGGATACGTGCTAGTAGGTTGGACGCAGATATTTTTTTGTAGAGAGTCAAAATTTCTAGTTAGATATTATAATTAAGACTTGACCAATTTGTTTAGAGATTTTATTTTTAAATAAATTAGCTTTCACTATTTTCTTGGATCCCCACACTTCCTCTGTAAAGATGCAAAAATCTTCATGATTAATGATTTCTAGTGGATGGTGCAATCTCACCAATTAACTCATCACCTCACCTAACAGTTATTGGTGATGGGTTAGCCAATGAGTGAACAACTCTTATTCAATAATTCTCTAATCATGGTGCATCCAAACATGATCTCTAATTCATGAATTTTACCATGCCCGAAATATTGATCCACTCCTTAGTTAAGTCAGATCCATCATTTGCACAGATTGGATTCCTAATTGAGTCTCTCACCGTATCCAAAATATTGAGCCCAATCTATCCTCCAGTCCGTAGCATCCAATGCCTAATAGACATGGTTGTGTCTTTCTAATGCAATTGAACCATTGTAATTAGTCGAGAATAATCAACCCCGAGAAGGGCCCGCATGTCTACAATGGTGGAAGACCTTAGACTTAATCTTTTCTTAGGAAGATTTGATTTAGGTCTCATTAAACTAGACTTGACATAGTCATAACCATTATGACTAACCTAGTGGCATGGGTTAGCTCAGATTATTGACCACCTCAGATCAGGATTGAGCCAACAAATATGGTCAGGTAAGTGAGACCGATGGAAGGGATATGCCATTAACTCGATAAGAATGCATTTGAGTCGAGTAGCTCCCAATTAAAAATTAGTCGGTCGTATCTGCCAAACTTATCTTAGACACCAAATTGTTGAGCCAGAATTAATCGGATTAGCCTACAATCTAGACTCTAACCACTGAGCCTAATCAAGTCTTAGGTTGATCGATCACTCATGTGACTCGATCTTGACCCAGACTTAATCCTATTAGGCTGGTCAATTTAAGCACTGTTAATCCCATCTAACCAACTCTTGATTTGATTTGATCAACCGCTTAGACCTAATTAAGCTACCCAAGCCCGAACCCATATTATGAATATGTCTTAGATCTGAAATTCTTAATTTTAGATCTAATTAATATTTCATAATCTTAATTCTTAATTAAGTTTAGGGTTCATAAATAAAACATGTATATTAAATCCTAGATTAGATAGTGTATTAGATATCTACTTATGGCACTGTAGGCTAGGTTATATAAACAAGAACAAGATAAATAGGTTGACTCAAGAGGAAATCTTTGAAGTCAATGATTGTGAATCACATCCAACTTGTAAGTCTTGTCTTCTTGGTAAAATGACCAAGTCATCTTTTACTGAAAAAGATGAGAGAGCCAATGAGCTCTTAGGTCTAGTATATACTGATATATGTGGACCAATGAGCATAAGTACCAGAGGTGGATATATCTACTCATCACTTTTATAGATGATCTATCCAGATGTGGATATGTCTATCTGATGAAACATAAGTTGAATTCTTTTGAAATGTTCAAACGATTTCGAAGTAAAGTAGAAAAATAAATTGGAAAGAATATTAAAACTCTTCAGTCTGATCGAGGAGGAGAATACCTTTATGGTGAGTTTCTCACATATCTAGGAGAGAATGAAATTCTCTCCCAATGGACTTCTCCTGGAACATCACAGCATAATGGTGTGTCTGAAAGGAGGAATCGGACTTTGTTAGACGTGGTCCGATCCATGATGGAATTTGCTAGCTTACCGATATTCTTCTGGGGATATGCACTCGAATCGACTTATTATCTATTAAATAGGATTCCAATTAAGTCTGTAGTTAAAACCTCATATGAGATATGGATAGAGCATAAACTAGCACTTTCACACCTTAGGATTTGGGGGTGCCCGGCTTATATTAAATAGTTAGTTACAGACAAACTTGGACCTAGGTCTAACAAGTGTACATTCATAGGATACCCAAAAGAGACCAAAGGATACTATTTCTACCATGCTGATGAACAAAAGGTGTTTGTCAGCCTTAGGGCAATCTTTTTGAAAAAGAAGTTTCTTGGTGAAGAAACTGTTGCCTATAAGATTGAACTTGATGAAGTTCAATAGGTAGAAAGTCTGACATAGAATGTTGAACCTAAGTCAGATTTGATTAGATCAGATCCGAAGCTTAGTGAATCCACACCATTAAGACGATTCGGTAGAGTACCGCACCATCCAAATAGACACTATGGATTCTTGGTCCAGGATGGTGATCCTATCAAACTAGATGAGAACGATGAGGATCCAATCACTTATATGGATGCGATGTAGAGATCCGACTCTGACAAATGGCTAAAAGCCATGAGATCCAAAATGGATTCCATGAAGGTCAATGATGTATGGATATTAGTTGACCCACCTGAAGGGGTTAAACCCATTAGGTGTAAATGGATCTTCAAAAGGAAGGGGCGCAGATGGAAAGGTGGAGACCTATAAAGCCCGTCTGATTGCCAAGGGGTATTGTCAATGTTATGGTATTAACTATGATGAGATATTCTCTCCTGTGGTAATGCTCAAGTTCATTCGGATCATGCTTATCATTGCTGCCCATCTGGACTATAAGATCTGACAGATGGATGTGAAGACAGCTTTCCTAGAGCTGATCGAAGAGGTGTATATGATACAACCTAAAGGGTTCACATCCACAGATGAGTCCAAGGTGTGCAAGCTTCAGAGATCCATTTATGGATTGAAGCAGGCATCTCAGAGTTGGAACATGCATTTTGATAAAATGATCAAAACGTATGGCTTCGTTTAGAATGGAGAAGAATCATGTATTTATAAATGAGCAAATGGTTTAGCAGTGGTCTTTCTTATTTTGTACATGGATGACATTCTCTTAATCGAGAATGATATCCTTGCACTACAAGGAATAAAAGTCTAGTTGTCATCACAGTTCTCCATGAAGGACTTGAGTGAAGCATCCTACATCCTAAGGACAAAGATCTATAGGGATAGATCTAAAAGGATGCTTGGTATATCTCAATCCACGTACATAGAAACTATACTGAAGAGGTTCAGCATGGAGAATTTAAAAAAAGGCTATCTCCCAATAAGCCAAGAAATTTCTCTCTTTAAGAAGGATTGTCCGATAACTCTTGAAGAGAGAGAGAGCATATGAGTAGAATCTCATATGCTTCGACAGTAGGGTCTATTATGTATGCAATGATATGTACGAGATCAGACGTGGCATACTCACTAGGAGTGGTGAGTAGATACCAGTCTGACCCTGGAGAAATTCACTGGAAGGTGGTTAAAACCATCCTTAAGTATTTGAGAAATACTAAGGACCAATGGTTGGTTTATGGTGAGTCAAATCTAAAGCTTATGGGGTTTATAGACTCTAGCTTTTAATTTGACCATAATGATAGTAAAAGTGTGTCGGGGGACATCTTTACTCTAAATGGTGGAGCCATCTACTGAAAAAGTTCCAAGCAGCATACAGTGGCTAACTCTACTTGTGAAGTAGAGTACATGACAGCATCAGATGCAACAAAAAAAGCTGTGGCTAAGGAAGTTCATCACCGAGCTCGAAGTAGCACCCTCCATTGATGGTCCAGTCCTACTCTACTATGATAGCATTGGCGCCATAGCTCAAGTAAAGGAATCAAAGGCACACCAGCGGACAAAGCACATTCTACGCTGCTTTCATTTGGTCCGTGAGATCGTGGATCGTGATGACATCGACTTTCAGAAGATTGACGAAAAAGAGAACCTAGCTGACCCCTTCACTAAAGCCCTGGCAATTAAGGAGTTCGACAACCATAAGTCAAAGATGGGTATTAGATACTATGCTAAGTGGCTTTAGGACAAGTGGGGGTTGTTGGGAATTGTGTTCCAAAGCCAATCATCAGCCTATTGATGGTTGAGCTATTTTATAATTATAATTAATTTATTAATTAATAAAAATATTTGGGCATCTTTTTCATCATAAGTTTACATCTTCTAATGAACTCCATTATTGTGATGAAGTTCTTAAGACTATTTAGCTTCGATAAAGAGAGGATTTATCGATTAGTCCTTAAATTTATTCACGACCAAATGATAGGTTGTTAATTAGAACAACATCCGTCTATCGAGTATAGATCGCTATATGCCATATAGGTTGGTTGTCCTTCTAACCAAGGAGTGTGGAGACACTAGTATGGCATACAGATGAGATGTATAGGTACATGATCATGGAACGTGACCAATTCCAGAGCATTCTGCTGTTGAGAATGTCTCTGATGGGATATAGGTATAATTATCCCTTAGACCTGAGATCACCTCAATGACTTGCAAGTAACTCACTGTACTTTGGTATCAGACTAACTAAATTTTTAGTTTAGCAATGGAAGGCTTCTGGGCACAGTCAAGTACTTACGAAGTCAGAGTGTGATCAAGATAGAATTGACCACTTCAAGAGTTGGAGAAGAATGTATCATTGTATTTTAATATAGCAAAACCTTGGCCAGGATAATCCATAAGATGGATTTGATATTTTGAAATACAATGTGGACAACCTGATCAGAGTTGACAGTTGAACTTTGAGATATTCTATTAGCATTATGGTTAAGAGCATGAATTTTATGAAAACTATATCTGCATGGATTCTAAGGATGGTGTTCTACACCTTTGACCTATCCGATCGTTGGGTATCATTGCTAGATGGTCACTTCGATTGGTACAAAAATTTGTTCATGTGAGATCAACTTAGGTTTAGACCTGTGAGGTCTTAGAGCAAATGATTTGATCGGATAGTTGATCAACGATTAAGAATCATTCTAGGGTTAAAGAATCAATACGATTGATTTTTAACCTAGTGCAAGTATTGCAGGAGGATCAATTAGTAATTGAATTGCTAATTAGCTTAATTTGATTAAGCCAATAGACTGAGATTGAGTCTAATTAAATATAATTTAATTAGATTTAGTTTGGGCTTGATTGGATCAAGTCTAATTGGTTTATTGGATAAGCCGAGTGCAAGGAAGAACTAGTCCTAGTCTTACTAGAACTCGGATTAACCCAATTTTCTAATTTGATTAGAAAATAAATTAAAATTAAATCTAATTTGATTAAATTTTTAAATGGATTAAGGTCTTATTTAATTGGATTGATTTAATCTTGATTTTATTTAGTTAAAAGATCTTGTTTGACCAAGTCAAAACAGGAGTCCTAGTGTGACTAGGACTCCCTATCACTTATGCCACTTAATCCTCACGCCCCATGATCTTTTTCTTTTGTTTCTTATGTGAAAATTCTCCACTCCCATAACTTCTCATGCCCTCTTTCTCTCCTTCTTTTTTCATAAGGCAATTTATTTGAAGACCAAGTCAAAAGAGGAGTTAGATTTGCTTAGGATTCTATGAGATAGAATCCTTGTTGACCAAAACACCTTCCCTTGAGTGCCGCCCCCTCTTTTAATTAATTCTTATCTTATTACATGAAAATAATCTCCTTTTTTGTGCATCCTCCCTTGCTGGTCCACGCTAATAATTGTAGAGGAGGCGCCCAACCAATAATTTTTCATGTCTGGATATTCCTAGTCTAGGATTTTGATCTAACTTGGACTCTTCTTTTTCTCTATTCATTGAATGAATTTTATTCTAATTTTTTTATGGAATATAGAGTTTTGGGAGAGTTTTGGGGTGTGTAAAAATCAAAGAAAGAGAGTTTTTGGGCATGGGGGTTCCATAGGCACCAAATTAGGTGTCTAGGTGAGAGAAAAGAGAAGAAGAAGAGGGTCTTCCTCTAGGACTATTTTATTTTCAATCTCTCCTTTTTTTTTGAGTTTTTTCAAAGAGAGTCTTAGATCAGTAAACTCTCATCTTCCTTCTCATATTTTGGAGAGTCCAAATTTTGAAGAAGGAAGTATCGGATCGACCATTGAAGAAGGATCAGCACAGTACTAGCATGCTGTGCTGATTTTCTGCATTGAACTTCAGATCAGAGATCGTAGGCTCGTGTGGATGACTCCTAGAGGCCAGATGCATGTACGGCTTCTGACTTCATCCTCAAGTCTGGATCAGTAAGTTAGAATATCTAACTTACTCAAGTAATAGATCCGATCTATTAACTTCATACCTGCATTTGATGTAGTGTAGATTTAGGTTGATTTGATCAACCTTTTACTTTCTTATTTGATTTTAATTTTTAATTTAATATCATGCCTTGATCATGTAATAGATCTGAGATCTAGGTGTTTACATATTTTTTTAAATAAATATTTAATTTATTTAAGTCTTTCACTGTAAGATCTTGAAAAAGTTTTCAAGATTTACCTGTAAAATCCTAGATTTGGATCGTTCAAATCTAGCTTACAATATACCATAGAGTATATATAATACTTTCTACACCAGAAGCATATGAAACCTTTTCCATCTCTTGAATTTTTATCTCGGTCTATGGTGACATGCTTTTAGAGAGTCTGACATGCCCGGCTAGTGGTAGCTCGCTAGTTTGGCCTCCTTCATTCCAAATCTCTGTAAGACCTTTTTGATATATTCTTCCTGAGATAGATGCAACAGCCTTTCGGTTCCGTCTTTGATGATTTCCATAGTAAGGATTTGTTAGATATGTGTGCTCTAGAAGCCAGAATTGGCTGACACTTGTTATACACTTCTAAGAGCAAAATTATAATTTTAACTATAAATAATAAAATGAGTTATTTTCTATCATAATATGTATTTAGTGTCTGTGATACATCCCTTAAGTTAATGGCAATGATAATTTTTATTTTCAAGAGTTGAAAATTTAAGACATGAATTTTAATTATTAACTCATAAAATGCTTCCAACCGTAGGATCATCATGAGGATGGTGATTGATCCGAAAGGTTGGTGTATAATCGCTTCTTTATAGTAGATGGGTCTTGAGTCTACGGTGTAGAGACACTGAAAGTAAGAGTACAGGTACTCGTTAGAGAATGAGGGCACTGAGCATGACCACCTCAAGCAGTCATAAGAAAGTCTACCTTCTCATCGATGATTGGCTCGAAGCTATAGTGGTGTGTCTAGTTCTTTGACCTGAGGTGCATCGATAGTTCATCTTGAGGGTGTTATAGTTTGACTACACCATGACTCGATCTCCTAGCCATCTAGAATTCTGAGGTGTATGTTGGCCTATAAGCAGTTTTGTGGTATGTGGATATCTATCTTATTTGGACTGTTCTGATATATCCTTCCGGATATGTGTAGGAGAAGTAGCAGTCACTGAACTGTAAGCATATACCTCATGTAGAAGAATGATATCATAAGTCATAGAGAGTCCTATGGCCCATGGTACAGGGTGCAGAGCAGGAATGAAGCATGTAGATCTATTGCTAGAGTTGTCTAATTATATGAGATTTTCACCATCAGGACTTGAATCGAGATGTACATGTAGACGTTCAGATGAGCACTAAGGAAAGTGTGAAGGGTTCGGACGATGTTGCTACTGCATTAACACCTAGAATCGGAGTGTCGGTATGTACAGGACTTGATCAAGATAGAGGCTTTTTTCACACACATCTGCTACTGCACCGAAGTGGTTTGTTTTTAGTTCTGATAGGTTGCCAACATATACTACTAGGTGTCACTGATGGATTTTGGGAGTAATTAGAATGATTTGAATGATCGATCATTCTAGTTGTCTGAATCAGAAAAGTTCTAATTCATTGAAAGATATTTCAATGGTGTCGATAGAGATCATGACATATCTCATTATCATACAAAATTGAACCTAACTGGGTCATATAAATAAGGGTTTAGATTTGGATATCATCAATTGGACTAACCCAGTTCTTGATTTGAATTGGATTCAATTAGGTTCAACGAAATCATGCTAGCACATGATTGAGCCTAAAGTTCTCCTTCAACAATCATTAAATATTATCTCGATTGAGCCAAATATGTTTGGGCTCACTTAGGTACCTTTATTTGGTCTGACTGGAGTTTGTCCAGATCAGAAAAAGATTGTCTTAATTTATAAGATAAATTTGAGACAACACTTATCATTTTTCGTCACCTACTAATTCTTGTCTTTTGACTTTGGTCAAATGTTGACCTTTGACCCTTAAACATCTGCCCATGTGTCATGCATCCATAGGAGAGAAGATAAAAATTTTTCCCCCTACTAGAAAGAGGAAAGGAGGGGACACATGTCTAGGGAGGCGTGCTCCCAAGGATAATGAAGCTTGGAGTCCCATACAGATGGGACTCCAGGTTGCTTCATGGAATAAACTTAGGTGGCGCCTAAGACTCTACTTTGATCAGTCTTGGCATCTCCTAAGGATGTTGGAGAGGATCTCTCATCTGATTGGATCAGGTGATGTCATCCCACCAATCAGATTTAGGTCTGATTATATGAAGAGACGTGATTGGCCGGGATGATGTGGCACTGCATGGCGTAGCATGGTCTATATAAACCTTATCTGCGCCTAGGTTTAGAGAGGTTCTCCCCTTGCCCATGCCACATAGCCATCTCCCTCTCTCCTCCATGCCTACCTCTAATTCTCTCTCTCCTCTCCATGCCCAAGGGGCTTTGGGCTTCAGTTTGGTGCGATCCGGGCAAGAGAAGGGTGACAAGAAAGGAAGAAGGCAGCAATGCTGCAAGAGACAACATCAGATCTTCAAAAGTTATTTTGAAGATCTTCAAGATCAGATCCAGATTTGATCTTTAGAAAAAAGATTAAGAAGAAGGAGATATCTAAATCCCACCTGAGTGGATACTGATAGAGGCCAGGTGATTGCATGGCTACATCCAGAACCTCAAGCAATTAGCAGGATCATCACAGGATAATAAGATTCCCAAGAACAAGGAATAAATTTAATTTAATTTAATTTAATTTAATTTAATTTATTAGATCCATCAAATCAAATCTAAAAAGTATCAGATCTAATTTAGATCTAAGAAAATTTTTTTTGAAATATTTCTCTTTGTCAAATCAGATTTGAACGAACCCGATCCGGAAAATAGATTTTTTCCTTCAATTGGTATTAGAGCCAGATTTCTATAAATAATTTAGATATAATTTTAATTTAATTTTGATTTAATAATTAGATAATTTTAGATTTTGCATGAGATATGATTAGATCTAAAATCAAAAAATAAAAATTAAATAATTTAGATCTATGTTCTACAAGATGCATGATTAGTTGTAGAATAGAATAGTTCTATGTATAGTCTTGCATGATCATAATTTAATTTGATTAAATTATAATTTTTAAATTAATTTATTTATTATTTTTTAATATTATAAATATTATAATAATATCTATAAAATTAAAAATAAAGTTATTTAATTTTTGTTCATATGAGATATGATGAATGCATGTTTAGACTAGTTGTAGAATAGTTCTACATAATTGTCTAGTATAGAATTTATTTTGATAAGATCAATTTAAATTTAATTTTTTAGATGATTATGAGATAATTTAGATCTGAGAAACATGTATGATATGATATATGAGATGTATGCAAAATATGTTTATAGTTAGATTAATTTTATATATGAGATATATGATGTAGATCTAACTAGTTTTGTAGTTTTTATATTTTTGATTAAGGCGTTCCCCTTGGCCGTCCGATCATAAGAATAAAGTAGGATTTAAATACCCTCTCCTCCCATTCGATGGGGTGTTCTTATGATATGTAGGGGTGCTGTGCATTCATCCTTAATCAAAAATTCAAAAACTTATTTTCTATAAAATCCTAGATCCTGAAATTCTAGGATTTTATTTACATATTTTGTTTGTGAACCCTAAACTTAATTAAGAATTAAGATTATAAAATATGTTAAGTCTAAAAATTAAGAATTTTTAGATTTAAGACATATTCATAAAATTGGGTTCGGACTTGGGTAGCTCAATTAGGTCTAAGCGGTTGATCAAACTGAATCAAGAGTTGGTTAGATGGGATCAAGAGTGCTTAAATTGATCAGCCTAATAGGATTAAGTCTGGGTCAAGATCGAATCACATAAGTGATCGATCAAGCTAAGACCTAATTAGGCTCAGTGGTTAGAGTCTGGATTGTAAGCTAATTCGATTGGTTCTAGCTCAACAATTTGGTGTCTAAGGTAAGTTTGGCAGATACGACCGACTGATTTTTAATTGGAAGCTACTCGACTCGAATGCATTCTTATCGAGTTAATGGCATATCCCTTCCACCGATCTCGCTTACCTGGCCATATTTGTTGGCTCAGTCCTGATCTGAGGTGGCCAATAATTTGAGCTAACCCATGCCACTAGATTAGTCATAATTGTTATGACTATGTCAAGTCTAGTTTAATGAGACTTAAATCAAATCTCCCTAAGAAAAGATTAAGTCTAAGGTCTTCCACCATTGTAGATGTACGGGCTCTTCTCGGGGTTGATTGTTCTCGGCTGGTGATAGTGGTTCAGTTGCACCGAAATGATGCAACTATGTCTATTAGGCATTGGATGCTACGGGCTGGAGGATGGATTGGGCTCAATATTCTAGATATGGTGAGAGACTCAATTAGGAATCCAATTTATACAAATGGTGGGTCTGACTTAACTAAGGAGTGGATCAATATTCCGGGCATGGTGAGATTCATGAATTAGAGATCAAGTTTGGATGCACCATGATTAGAGAATCATTGAACAAGAGTTGTTCACTTATTGACTAACCCATAACCAATAACTGTTAGGTGAGATGATGAGTCAGTTGGTGGGATCGTACCACCCACTAGAAATCATTAATCATAGAGATTTTTGCGTGTCTACAGAGGGAGTATAGGGATCCAAGAAAATAGTGGGAGCTAATTTGTTTAAAAATAAAACTTCTAAATAAATTAGTCATCTTAATTACAATATCTAACTAGAAACTTTGACTCTCTATAGAAAAATGTCTGCGTCTAACCCACTAGCACGTATCTTGAACACTCATAGACTGATCGGACCCAAATACAAGGATTGGCTTTGAAACTTTAAAATCATTTTGGGTTTTGAGAAGTTAACTCATGTATTGGATCAGGATCCCTCCACCTTATTAGCTTGTCCATCCGCTGAACAGAGACCGTCTCTTGACAAGTAGACGGACGAAGATAACAAGGCCAGATATTACATGTTGGGCTCGATGTCTGATGAGCTTTAGCACCAACATGAAGATATCAGGACTGTCCATCAAATGTTAGCTCACCTACAAGAGATGTTTGGTAAACAAAGTCGCATAGCCAAGTATCAAGTCACTAAACGACTGTTCAAGGCAAAAATGCGTGATGGGCAGTCAGTCCAAGATGATTATTTGATGATGATCAAGGATTTGGAAGAGCTTGAGAAGCTCGGTGTGAAGTTGGACCTAGATCTGCAGAATGATATAATTCTGCAATCCTTGACTGATGCATATGGGCAGTTCATCATGAACTACCATATGCATAAACTTTAAAATTCTCTGACCGAACTTATGAACATGCTGGTTACTACTGAGCTTTCTATGAAAGGTTCTAAAAGCTTAATGCTTGCTATGGAATGAACTTCTTCCAAGAGAAAGTCTTTTGAAAAGAAAAAGAAGTTGGTGAAAAGGCAAAATATGGAAGGAGGAAAGAAGAAAAAGGCAGAGCTGAAGAAGAAGGCCGCTGACAAAGGAAAGTATTTCCATTGCAACACTGATGGCCACTGAAAGTAAAACTGCCCTACTTACCTGGTCACCCTGAAGAATAAGAAGGAGGTAGGTCCTTCTGGAGGTATGCTCATTATTGTGTCTAACCTTTTGATTTCTTTTGCATGCAGTTCGGTGCTTGACTCTGGTTCTAGTGCTCAATTGTGCACTTCCATGCAGGGTCTTGAGGATAGCAAGAGGCTGAGGGATGGTGAGATGATCCTTCGCATCAAAAATGGAGCAAGAATTGCTGCTGTGTGTTAGATATATGTGCCCTAAAAGTCAGAATTGGCTGACACTTGTAATACACTTCTAGGGGCAAAATTATAATTTTAACTATAATCAATAAAATGGATTATTTTCTATCACATATGTGTATTTAGTGTCTGTGATACATCCTTTGAGTTAATGGTAATGATAATTCATATTTTTAAGAGTTGAAAATTTAAGACATGAATAATCATTATTAACTCAAAAAATGCTTCCGACTATAGGATCATCACGAGGATGGTGATTGATCTGGAAGGTTGGTGTACAATCGCTTCTCTTTAGTAGATGAGTCTTGAGTCTACGGTGTGGAGACATCGGAGCGAGAGTACAGGTACTCGTTAGAGAATGAGGGCACTGAGCGTGACCACCTCGAGTAGTCATTAGGAAGTCTACCTTCTCGTCAATGACTGACTCGATGCTGCAGTGGTGTGTCTGGTTCTTTGACCTGAGGTGCATCGGCAGTTCACCTTGAGGGTGTTATAGTTTGACTACACCATTACTCGGTCTCCTAGCCATTCGGAATCTGAGGTGTATGTTGGCTATAGCATGTTCATTGTAGGAACTGGATTGCATCAAGATGGAATCTATCTACCTCGGTGGTAGAGGAGCAGCCCTATGATGATCATGAGAATCAAGTCCAGAAGCCCATGGCCATGGCAGAGTGAAATAATAGAAAGAGTTTCTATTTAGGTTTTCACATCGGACTCGAATCGAATGATTACATCATATGATAGAAACTAGGGTTTGACGAGTTCACCTTAACCCTAATCTGATCGGGGCTCAAGATAGAAGAACTTAATCACACAGGTAGCTGCACCAAGAGGTTCGCATTCAGCTCTGATGGGTTGCCACCATATACTGCTAGGTGATGGATTTTGGGAGCAATTAGAATGATTTAGATGATCGATCATTCTAGCTGTTCGAATCAGAAGAGTTCTGATCCATCGAAAGGAGTTTCGATGATGTCGATGATAGAGATCATGACATATCCCATTACCATACAGAACTGAACCTAACTGGGTCACACAAACAAGGGTTTGAATCTGGTGATCATCAATTGAACTGATCCAGTTCAATTGATCTGAATGAGATTCAATTAGGTTCAAGGAAATCGTGCTAGCACTCGATTGAACCTAACGTTCTTCTTTTACTATCATAAATAAGTTGTCCTGACTGAGCCAAAGGAGTTTGTGCTCAATCAGAGGCCTTCATATGGTCTGACTGGAGGTTGTCCAAGTCAGAAAAGGTTGTCTTATTTTGTAAGACATTACCTGCCATTTTTGGTCACCTGCCATTTCTTGTTCTTTGACTTTGGTCAAAAGTCTACCTTTGACTGGTCAAACGTTGACCATTGACACTTTGACTTTTGACCACATGTCATGCACCTATTGGAGAGCTGGTGGGGGCCTGTCCCCCTGCCAGAACCTGGCAAGGAGGAGGGCGCACGCCACCCTAGGCGTGTGCCCAAGTTGGAGGCGCCTAGGAGTCCTTGTTGGACAAGGACTCCATCTCCTTTTTGGATTCCAATTAGAGTTCTTCTAAGAACCAACTTTGACTGGTCTTAGGCACCCTCTAAGGAGGAATCCAGGGGACTCTATTCCCACCAATCAGATTTAGATCTGATTTCACAAAGGGTTGTGATTGGTTGGGAAGAAGAGGAGTTGGATCACGCATAGTCTATAAATAAGACCCTGCGCCCAACTCAAAGTAGTGAATCAATTCTCCATGCCCCAAGGCTGCCTCTCCCCTCCTTCCTCCATGCCAAGACCTCTCTTCTCCCTCTCCTCTCCACGTCCAAAAGAGTTTTGGATTTTGGTTGGTGCGATTCCAGATCAAGAGAAAGGCGATCAAAAGCAAGAAGGCTGCGCTGCTGCAAAGGACGACTGCTGATCTTCAAAAGAGTTTTGAAGATCCTCCAGATCAGATCCAGATCTAATTTTTGGAGGATGTGATAGAGAAGAAGAGGATCTCCAGATCCAACCTGAGTGGATACCGGTAGAGGCCAGGCGCTTGCGTGGCTAGATCCAGAACCTTCCGCTGCAACAGGATCATCAACAGGGTAATAGGATTACCCAAATCAGGTAAATTAAATTTGATTTAATTTATCTTATTTTATTTTATTTATTAAAATAATAATTAGATCTAAAATATATCAAGATCTGATTTGAGATCAAGAGAAAAATTTTTGAAATATATCTCTTGATCTGATCAGATCTGAACGAACCTGGACCGGGAAAAATCAGGATTTTCCCTTCAACTGGTATCAGAGCCATGGTTCTAAAATTGTTTAGATCTGATTTTAAATTTATTTTAATTAAAAAATAAGTGATTTTCAGATGTCACATGAGATGTGATCAGATCTGAAATCAGAAAAAATTAAAATTAAATGATTTGGATCTAAGATTAGAAAAATATGCATGACTAGTTCTAGAATAGAATAGTTCTATAGAATAGTCTTGCATGTTTTTGATTTAATCTGATTAAATCATATTTTAGATCTATTTATTTACTATTTTTTGATATTATAAGTGTTATAATAACATCTAAAAAATAGCAAATAAAAATTATTTAATTTTAAATATCATATGAGATATGATTGATGCATGTCTAGACTAGTTGTAGAATAGTTCTACATAATTGTCTAGATTAGAATTTATTTTGATTAGATCAATTTAAATCTAATTTTTTAGATTATTATGAGATAATTTAGATCTGAAAAATATGCATGATTTGATACATGAGATGTATGCAAAATATGCCATGATTAGATCTAATTTGTATATGAGATATATGATATAGATCTAAAACTGTTTTGTAGTATTGACATGTTCCTGATTAAGGCGTTCCTCTTGGCCGTCCGGTCATAAGAACGAAGAAGGGTTTAAAGGCCCTCTCTTTCCATTCGATGGGGTGTTCTTATGATGTGTAGGGGTGCTGCGTGTTCGTCCTTAATCAGAAACCCAAAACTTACTTTCTGCAAAACCCTAGATCCTGAAACCCTAGGATTTATTGTGCATATTTTGTTTATGAACCCTACTTAATTAAGAATTAAGATTATAAAATATTAATTAGGTCTAAAATTAAGAATTTTAGATCTAAGACATATTCATAATATGGGTTCGGGCTTGGGTAGCTCAATTAGGTCTAAGCGGTTGATCAAACCGAATCAAGAGTTGGTTAGATGGGATCAACAATGCTTAAATTGACCAGCCTAATAGGATTAAGTCTGGGTCAAGATCGAGTCACGATCAAGCAAGACCTAATTAGGCTCAGAGGTTAGAGTCTGGATTGTAGGCTAACCTAATTGGTTCTGACTCAACAATTTAGTGTCTAAGGTAAGTTTGGCACATACGACCGACTGGTTTTTAATTGGAAGCTACTCGACCTGCATGCGTTCTTGTACGAGTTAATGGCATATTCCTTCCATCGGTCTCACTTACCTGGCCATATCTGTTGACACAGTTCTGATCTGAGGTGGTCAATAATCCGAGCTAACCCATGCCACTAGGTTAGTCATAATTGTTATGACTAATGCCAAGTCTAGTTTAATGAGACCTGAATCAATTCTCCCTAAGAAAAGATTAAGTCTGAGGTCTTCCACCATTGTAGATGTGCGGGCCCTTCCCGGGGTTGATTGTTCTCGGCTGGATACAGTGGCTCAGTTGCACCGGGAAGATGCAACCATGTCTATTAGGCATTGGATGCTATGGGCTGGAGGATGAGTTGGGCTCAATATTTCGGATACGGTGAGAGACTCAATTAGGAACCCAGTCTATGCAAATGGTGGGTCTGACTTAACTAAGGAGTGGATCAATATTTCCGGATACGGTGAGATTCATGAATTAGAGACCAAGTTTGGGTGCACCATGATTAGAGAATCATTGAACAAGAGTTGTTCACTCATTGGCTAACCCATCACCAATAACTGTTAGGTGAGGTGATGAGTCAGTTGGTGAGACCGCACCACCCACTAGAAATCATTAATCATGGAGATTTTTGCATCTCTACAGAGGGAGTGTAGGGATCCGAGAAAATAGTGGGAGCTAATTTGTTTAAAAATAAAATCCCTAAATAAATTGGTCAAGTCAAAATTACAGTATCTAACTAGAATCTTTGACTCTCTACAGGAAAATGTCTGCGTCCAACCCATTGGCACGTATCCTGGACACACATAGACTGACTGGACCCAATTATAAAGATTGGCTCAGGAACTACAAAATTATTTTGGGTTCGAGAAGTTAACCCATGTTTTGGACCAGGACCCTCCCACCTTACCAGCCCGTCCATCCACTGAACAGAGAGCGTCTCTGGAAAAATGGATTAGACGAAGATAATAAGGCCAGATATTACATGTTGGGCTCGATGTCTGATGAGCTCCAGCGCCAACATGAAGATATCGGGACTGCTCGCCAAATGTTGGCTCACCTGCAGGAGATGTTTGGTGAACAGAGTCGCGCAGCCAAATATCAAGTCACGAAATGACTTTTTAAGGCTAAGATGCGTGATGGGCAGTCAGTCCAAGATCACTGTCTGACAATGATCAAGGACATGGAAGAGCTTGAGAAGCTCGGTGTGAAGTTGGACTTGGACCTGCAGAACGATATTATTCTGCAATCCTTGACTGATGCATATGGGCAATTCATCATGAATTACCACATGCATAAACTTCAAAATTCCTTGGCCGAAGTTAATGAATATGCTGGTTACCGCTGAGCTTTCTATGAAAGGTTCTAAAGGCTCAGTTCTTGCTATGGAACGGACTTCTTCCAAAAGAAAGTCTTATGGAAAGAAAAAGAAGTCTGTGAAAAAGCAAAAGGTGGAAGGATCAAAGAAGAAGAAGGCAGAAGCCGAAGAAGAAAAGGCCGATGGCAAAGGAAAGTGTTTCCATTGCAACAGCGACGGCCATTGGAAGCGGAACTGCCCTACTTACCTGGCCACCCTGAAGAACAAGAAGGAAGGTCCTTCTGGAGGTATGCTCGTTATTGAGTCTAACCTTACGGTTTCTTCTGCATCCAGTTGGGTGCTTGACTCTGGTTCTAGTGCTCATCTGTGCACTTCTATGCAGGGTCTTGAGGATAGCAGGAGGCTGAGGGATGGAGACATGATCCTACGCATCGGTAATGGAGCAAGAGTTGCTGCAGTAGCCGTGGGAACATACCCTCTTCGATTACCATCTGGTTTAGACTTAGTTTTGAAAGACTGTTATTATGTGCCTGCAGCTAGCAGGAATTTGATTTCTGTTTCATGCTTAGCACAAGAAGGTTATGTGATCACCTTCTTTAAGGACCATTGTAACATTCTTTATGAAAGAAATAAAATTGCAAATGGTTTCCTTATTAATGGTCTTTATCAGCTACATATTGATGTACCTGTTTCTAACTATCGAGCAAAACGTGAATGCCAAACGACCTAGGGATAGTCCAAACGACAGATATCTATGGCACCTGAGATTAGGTCATATAGCAGAAGATAGGATCAACAAATTGGAGAAAAATGGGCTATTGAGTCCATTGACTTTTGAGTCATATCCAACTTGTGAATCTTGTCTTCAAGGCAAAATGACTAAACTCCCTTTTGTTGGACATGGGGAGAGGGCCACAGATCTCCTTGCCCTAGTACATACTGATGTGTGCGGCCCATTTGATGTGCCGGCTAGAGGCAATTTTGTCTACTTCATTACCTTTACCGATGATCTGTCTAGGTATGGGTATGTGTATCTTATGAGACACAAGTCTGAAGCTTTTGAAAAGTTCAAAGAATTCAGACATGAAGTAGAAAAACAAACTGGAAAAACCCATTAAGGTTCTTCGATCAGATCGAGGAGGTGAATACCTTAGCCGGGAATTCCTAGACTATCTTCAAGGAAAATGGCATAGTCTCTCAATGGACTCCACCAGGAACACCTCAACTCAACGGGGTTTCAGAACGGAGAAATCGGACTCTATTGGATATGGTTCGATCCATGATGAGCTTCACAGACCTCCCTGATTTTCTTTGGGGACACTCATTGTTAACTTCAATCTATCTACTGAATAGGGTTCCCTCTAAAACCGTTCCTACCACACCGTATGAGATATGGCACGGTAAGAAACCAAGTCTGAGTCATCTCAGAATTTGGGGTTGTCCGGCTCATGTCAAAAGACAACAAGCGGACAAGTTAGAGTTTAGGTCCTTTAGAGCTCGATTCATAGGATATCCTAAAGAGTCATTAGGATACTATTTCTACATTCCAGAAGACCACAATGTGATTGTGAGTCGACATGCCATCTTTCTTGAAAAATAGTTTATTCAAGATAGCGGCATTGGAAAGCAGATTAAGCTTGATGAGAAAGTCTCACAAGCAGAACGAGCTAAGGACCAAGTGGAACCAAATCAGGTTGAGCCAATAAGAACACTACCTCCTCCACCTCGTAGATCGGAAAGAGTTTTCCGTCCCCCTGAAAGATACTTAGGTATTATTTCAGAGGATGTAGAGGAAATGTTCCTCATAGGTAATGGTGCTCATGGTGATGATCCCAAAACCTACAACGAGGCGATATCAGATATCGACTCCGAGAAATGGCTTAGAGGCAATGAAGTCAGAAATTGACTCGATGCACTCAAACCAAGTCTGGACCTTGGTAGATCCACCAGAAGGTATAGTACCTATTGGGTGTAAATGGATCTTCAAGAGAAAGATTGGTGCAGATGGGAATGTGGAGACATTCAAGGCTAGACTAGTGGCAAAAGGTTATAGTCAACGCGAAGGCATTGACTATCAGGATACCTTTTCCCCAGTAGCTATGCTAAAATCCATCCGCACATTGCTTGCCTGTTGCAGCCTATTTCGATTATGAAATATGGCAAATGGACGTGAAAACGGCATTCCTTAAATGGATATCTTGAGGAAGATATCTATATGGAACAGCCGCTAGGTTTCACATCCAGTGATACTGATCACAAGGTTTGCAAGCTGCAAAGGTCCATATATGGACTTAAGCAAGCATCTCGGAGCTGGAACACTCGTTTCAATGATGTGATCAAAAAGTTTGGTTTCATCAAAAATGAAGAGGAACCATGTGTTTTCAAAAGGGTCAGTGGGAGCGCTGTTGTCTTCCTCGTATTGTACGTGGATGACATCCTCCTTATTGGGAATGATATTCCCATGTTGACATCAGTCAAGATGTGGTTGTCCAAGGAATTCTCCATGAAAGACCTAGGTGAAGCATCCTTTATTCTAGGAATTAAGGTCTATAGGGATAGACCGAATAGGATGCTAGGACTTTCACAGAAGATGTACATAGAGGAAGTACTAAAGAGGTTTAGTATGGAAAACTCTAAGAGGGGATTAATACCCTTCAGACATGGTATTCATCTTTCCAAGAAGATGTGCCCCAGCACACCTGAGGAAATAGAACGCATGAGCAAGATCCCTTATGCTTCTGCAATAGGGAGCCTCATGTATGCCATGCTATGTACACGACCTGATATAGCCCATGCTGTGAGTGTCACAAGCAGATATCAGTCAAATCCAGGTGAAGAACACTGGACTTCTGTGAAATGTATCCTTAAGTACTTGAGAAGAACTAAGGATATGATGTTGGTCTTTGGTAATGGAGAACTCCAAGTCCAGGGATACACAGACTCGGATTTCATGTCCGATATAGATGATCGAAAGTCGACATCTGGAGTCTGTTTGTGTGCAATGGTGGAGCTGTCAGCTGGAAGAGTTCCAAGCAAACTGTGATAGCAGATTCCACCATGGAAGCAGAATATATCGCTGCATCAGAGGCTGCGAAGGAAGCATTCTGGTACAAGAAGTTTGCTGCAGAAATTGGAGTAATGCCATCAGATGCCATTCCTCTATACTGCGACAACAATGGCGCCATAGCCCTTGCTAAGGAGCCGAGGTCTCACCAGAAATCCAAGCACATTGAGCGGCGATACCACCTCATCCGCGATTACCTCGAGAAAGGTTACGTTCGAGGTCAAGAGAGTCAACTCCACAGATAATGTGGCAGACCCACTTACAAAGCCGTTGGGCCAGCAGAAGATCGAAGCCCACCTTGAGAAGATGGGACTTAGACTTGTAGCCAATTGGCTTTAGGACAAGTGGGAGATTGTTAGATATATGTGCCCTAGAAGCCAGAATTGGCTGACACTTGTAATACACTTCTAGGGGCAAAATTATAATTTTGACTATAATCAATAAAATGGGTTATTTTCTATCACATATGTGTATTTAGTGTCTGTGATACATCCTTTGAGTTAATGGTAATGATAATTCATATTTTCAAGAGTTGAAAATTTAAGACATGAATAATCATTATTAACTCATAAAATGCTCCCGACCATAGGATCATCACGAGGATGGTGATTGATCCGGAAGGTTGGTGTACAATCGCTTCTCTTTAGTAGATGAGTCTTGAGTCTACGGTGTGGAGACACCGGAGCGAGAGTACAGGTACTCGTTAGAGAACGAGGGCACTGAGCGTGACCACCTCGAGTAGTCATTAGGGAAGTCTACCTTCTCGTCAATGACTGACTCGATGCTGCAGTAGTGTGTCTGGTTCTTTGACCTGAGATGCATCGGCAGTTCACCTTGAGGGTGTTATAGTTTGACTACACCATTACTCGGTCTCCTAGCCATATGGAACCCTGAGGTGTATGTTGGCTATAGCATGTTCATTGTAGGAACTGGATTGCATCAAGATGGAATCTATCTACCTCGGTGGTAGAGGAGCAGCCCTATGATGATCATGAGAATCAAGTCCAGAAGTCCATGGCCATGGCAGAGTGAAATAATAGAAAGAGTTTCTATTTAGATTTTCACATTGGACTCGAATCGAATGATTACATCATATGACAGAGACTAGGGTTTGACGAGTTCACCTTAACCCTAATCTGATCGGGGCTCAAGATAGAAGAACTTAATCACA
>QRFJ01000339.1:0-113908 GCA_006176705.1 Cocos nucifera | reverse complement strand
AATATCTGCGTCCAACCCATTAGCACGTATCCTGGACACACATAGACTGACTGGACCCAATTATAAAGATTGGCTCAGGAAACTACAAAATAGTTTTGGGTTCTGAGAAGTTAACCCATGTATTGGACCAGGACCCTCCCACCTTACCAGCCCGTCCATCCACTGAACAGAGAGCGTCTCTGGAAAAATGGATAGACGAAGATAATAAGGCCAGATATTACATGTTGGGCTCGATGTCTGATGAGCTCCAGCGCCAACATGAAGATATCGGGACTGCTCGCCAAATGTTGGCTCACCTGCAGGAGATGTTTGGTGAACAGAGTCGCGCAGCCAAGTATCAAGTCACGAAACAACTTTTTAAGGCTAAGATGCGTGATGGGCAGTCAGTCCAAGATCACTGTCTGATGATGATCAAGGACATGGAAGAGCTTGAGAAGCTCGGTGTGAAGTTAGACTTGGATCTGCAGAACGATATTATTCTGCAATCCTTGACTGATGCATATGGGCAAGTCATCATGAATTACCACATGCATAAACTTCAAAATTCCTTGGCCGAATTAATGAATATGCTGGTCACCGCTGAGCTTTCTATGAAAGATTCTAAAGGCTCAGTTCTTGCTATGGAATGGACTTCTTCCAAAAGAAAAGTCTTATGGAAAGAAAAAGAAGTCTGCAAAAAAGCAAGAAGGTGGAAGGAGCAAAGAAGAAGAAGGCAGAGCCGAAGAAGAAAGGCCGCTGTCAAAGGAAAGTGTTTCCATTGCAACAGCGACGGCCATTGGAAGCGGAACTGCCCTACTTACCTGGCCACCCTGAAGAACAAGAAGGAAGGTCCTTCTGGAGGTATGCTCGTTATTGAGTCTAACCTTACGGTTTCTTCTGCATCCAGTTGGGTGCTTGACTCTGGTTCTAGTGCTCATCTGTGCACTTCCATGCAGGGTCTTGAGGATAGCAGGAGGCTGAGGGATGGAGACATGATCCTACGCATCGGTAATGGAGCAAGAGTTGCTGCAGTAGTGGTGGTGGAAACATACCCTCTTCGATTACCATCTGGTTTAGACTTAGTTTTGAAAGACTGTTATTATGTGCCTGCAGCTAGCAGGAATTTGATTTCTGTTTCATGCTTAGCACAAGAAGGCTATGTGATTACCTTCTTTAAGGACCATTGTAACATTCTTTATGAAAGAAATAAAATTGCAAATGGTTTTCTTATTAATGGTCTTTATCAGCTACATATTGATGTACCTGTTCTAACTATCGAGCAAAACGTGAATGCCAAACGACCTAGGGATAGTCCAAATGATAGATATCTATGGCACCTGAGATTAGGTCATATAGCAGAAGATAGGATCAACAAATTGGAGAAAAATGGGCTATTGAGTCCATTGACTTCTGAGTCATATCCAACTTGTGAATCTTGTCTTCAAGGCAAAATGACTAAACTCCCTTTTGTTAGGACATGGGGAGAGGGCCACAGATCTCCTTGCCCTAGTACATACTGATGTGTGCGGCCCATTTGATGTGCCGGCTAGAGGCAATTTTGTCTACTTCATTACCTTTACCGATGATCTGTCTAGGTATGGGTATGTGTATCTTATGAGACACAAGTCTGAAGCTTTTGAAAAGTTCAAAGAATTCAGACATGAAGTAGAAAAATAAATTAGAAAACCCATTAAGGTTCTTCGATCAGATCGAGGAGGTGAATACCTTAGCCGGGAATTCCTAGACTATCTCAAGGAAAATGGCATAGTCTCTCAATGGACTCCACCAGGAACACCTCAACTCAATGGGGATTTTCAGAATGGAGAAATCGGACTCTATTGGATATGGTCCGATCCATGATGAGCTTCACAGACCTCCCTGATTTTCTTTAGGGACACTCATTGTTAACTTCAATTTATCTACTGAATAGGGTTTCCTCTAAAATCATTCCTACCACACCGTATGAGATATGGCATGGTAAGAAACCAAGTCTGAGTCATCTCAGAATTTGGGGTTGTCCTGGCTCATGTCAAAAGACAACAAGCGGACAAGTTAGAGTTTAGGTCCTTCAGAGCTCGATTCATAGGATATCCTAAAGAGTCATTAGGATACTATTTCTACATTCCAGAAGACCACAATGTGATTGTGAGTCGACATGCCATCTTTCTTGAAAAATAGTTTATTCAAGATAGCGGCATTGGAAAGCAGATTAAGCTTGATGAGAAAGTCTCACAAGTACAACGAGCTAAGGACCAATTGGAACCAAATCAGGTTGAGCCAATAAGAACACTACCTCCTCCACCTCATAGATCGGAAAGAGTTTTCCATCCTCCTAAAAGATACTTAGGTATTATTTCAGAGGAAAGTAGGAAATGTTCCTCGTAGGTAATGGTGCTCATGGTGATGATCCCAAAACCTACAATGAGGCGATATCAGATATCGACTCCGAGAAATGGCTAGAGGCAATGCAGTCAGAAATTGACTCGATGCACTCAAACCAAGTCTGAACCTTGGTAGATCCACCAGAAGGTATAGTACCTATTGGGTGTAAATGGATCTTCAAGAGAAAGATTGGTGCAGATGGGAATGTGGAGACATTCAAGGCTAGACTAGTGGCAAAAGGTTATAGTCAATGCGAAGGCATTGACTATCAGGATACCTTTTCCCCAGTGGCTATGCTAAAATCCATCCGCACATTGCTTGCCGTTGCAGCCTATTTCAATTATGAAATATGACAAAATGGCATTCTTAAATGGATATCTTGAGGAAGATATCTATATGGAATAGCCGCTAGGTTTCACATCCAGTGATACTGATCACAAGGTTTGCAAGCTGCAAAGGTCCATATATGGACTTAAGCAAGCATCTCGGAGCTGGAACACTCGTTTCAATGATGTGATCAAAATATTTGGTTTCATCAAAAATGAAGAGAAACCATGTGTCTTCAAAAAGGTCAGTGGGAGCGCTGTTGTCTTCCTCGTATTGTACGTGGATGACATCCTCCTTATTGGGAATGATATTCCCATGATTGACGACAGTCAAAATATGGTTGTCCAAGGAATTCTCCATGAAAGACCTAGGTGAAGCATCCTTTATTCTAGGAATTAAGGTCTATAGGGATAGACCGAATAGGATGCTAGGACTTTCACAGAAGATGTACATAGAGGAAGTACTAAAGAGGTTTAGTATGGAAAACTCTAAGAGGGGATTAATACCCTTCAGACATGGTATTCATCTTTCCAAGAAGATGTGCCCTAGCACACCTGAGGAAATAGAACGCATGAGCAAGATCCCTTATGCTTCTGCAATAGGGAGCCTCATGTATGCCATGCTATGTACACGACCTGATATAGCCCATGCTGTGAGTGTCACAAGCAGATATCAGTCAAATCAGGTGAAGAACACTGGACTTCTATGAAATGTATCCTTAAGTACTTGAGAAGAACTAAGGATATGATGTTGGTCTTTGGTAACGGAGAACTCCAAGTCCAGGGATACACAGACTCGGATTTCATGTCCGATGTAGATGATCGAAAGTCGACATCTAGGAGTCTGTTTGTGTGCAATGGTGGTGCTGTCAGCTGGAAGAGTTCCAAGCAAACCATGATAGCAGATTCCACCATGGAAGCAGAATATATCGCTGCATCAGAGGCTGCGAAGGAAGCATTCTGGTATAAGAAGTTTGCTGCAGAAATCGGAGTAATGCCATCAGATGCCATTCCTCTATACTGCGACAACAATGGCGCCATAGCCCTTGCTAAGGAGCCGAGGTCTCACCAGAAATCCAAGCACATTGAGCGGCGATACCACCTCATCCGCGATTACCTCGAGAAGGATTACGTCGAGGTCAAGAGAGTCAACTCTGCAGACAATATGGCAGACCCACTTACAAAGTCGTTGGGACAACAAAAATCGAAGCCCACCTTGAGAAGATGGGACTTAGACTTGTAGCCAATTGGCTTTAGGATAAGTGGGAGATTGTTAGATATATGTGCCCTAGAAGCCAGAATTGGCTGACACTTGTAATACACTTCTAGGGGCAAAATTATAATTTTGACTATAATCAATAAAATGGGTTATTTTCTATCACATATGTGTATTTAGTGTCTGTGATACATCCTTTGAGTTAATGGTAATGATAATTCATATTTTCAAGAGTTGAAAATTTAAGACATGAATAATCATTATTAACTCATAAAATGCTCCCGACCATAGGATCATCACGAGGATGGTGATTGATCCGGAAGGTTGGTGTACAATCGCTTCTCTTTAGTAGATGAGTCTTGAGTCTATGGTGTGGAGACACCAGAGCGAGAGTACAGGTACTCGTTAGAGAACGAGGGCACTGAGCGTGACCACCTCGAGTAGTCATTAGGAAGTCTACCTTCTCGTCAATGACTGACTCGATGCTGCAGTGGTGTGTCTGGTTCTTTGACCTGAGGTGCATCGGTAGTTCACCTTGAGGGTGTTATAGTTTGACTACACCATAACTCGGTCTCCTAGCCATTCGGAACCCTGAGGTGTATGTTGGCTATAGCATGTTCATTGTAGGAACTGGATTGCATCAAGATGGAATCTATCTACCTCGGTGGTAGAGGAGCAGCCCTATGATGATCATGAGAATCAAGTCCAGAAGCCCATGGCCATGGCAGAGTGAAATAATAGAAAGAGTTTCTATTTAGGTTTTCACATCGGACTTGAATCGAATGATTACATCATATGACAGAAACTAGGGTTTGACGAGTTCACCTTAACCCTAATCTGATCGGGGCTCAAGATAGAAGAACTTAATCACACAAGGTAGCTGCACCAAGAGGTTCGCATTCAGCTCTGATGGGTTGCCACCATATACTGCTAGGTGTCACTGGTGGATTTTGGGAGCAATTAGAATAATGATTTAGATGATCGATCATTCTAGCTGTTCGAATCAGAAGAGTTCTGATCCATCGAAAGGAGTTTCGATGATGTCGATGATAGAGATCATGACATATCCCATTACCATACAGAACTGAACCTAACTGGGTCACACAAACAAGGGTTTGAATCTGGTGATCATCAATTGAACTGATCCAGTTCAATTGATCTGAATGAGATTCAATTAGGTTCAAGAAAATCATGCTAGCACTCGATTGAACCTAACGTTCTTCTTTTACTATCATAAATAGTTGTCCTGACTGAGCCAAAGGAGTTTGTGCTCGATCAGAGGCCTTCACTTGGTCTGACTGGAGCCTGTCCAGGTTAGAAAGGGGTTGTCTTATTTTGTAAGACAATATCTGCCATTTTTTATCACTTGCTATTTCTCGTCCTTTGACTTTGGTCAAAAATTGACCTTTGACTGGTCAAATATTGACCATTGACACTTTGACTTCTATCCACGTGTCACACACCTATTGGAGAGCTGGTGGGAGCTTGTCCCCCTACTAGAAACTAGCAAGGAAGAGGGCACATGCCACGCACACCAAGGGTGGCGTGCGCCCAAGTATGAGGCGCCTAGGAGTCCCTGTTGGATAGGGACTCCATCTCCTTTTTCGATTCCGATTAGACTCCTCCTAAGAACCAACTTTGACTGATCTTAGGTGCCATCTAAGGATGAATCCATGGGACTCTATTCCGACCAATCAGATTTAGACCTGATTTCACAAAGGATTGTGATTGGTTGGGAAGAAGAGGAGTTGGATCACACATAGTCTATAAATAAGACCCTGCACCCAACTCAAAAAAAGGAACACAATTCCCATGCCCCAAGGCTGCCTCTCTCTTCCTCCTCCACACCAAGTCCATCTTCTCCGTCTCCTCTCCATGCCCAAAGAAGTTTGGGTTCTCAGTTGGTGTAATCCAGACGAGAGAAAGGCGACAGAAAGCTAGTAGGCTGCGCAGCTGCAAAGGACAACTGCTGATCTTCGAAAGCTATTTTGAAGATCCTCCAAATTAGATTCAGATTTGATATTTGAAGATGTGATAGAGAAGAGGAGGATCTTCAGATTCAGTCCGAGTGGATATCGGTAGAGGTTAGGCACGTGCGTGGCTAGATCCAGAACCTTCCGCTGCTTACAAGATCATCAATGGGTAATAGGATTATCCTACATTAAGGTAAATTAAATTTAATTTAATTTATCTATATTTTATTTTAATTATTAAAATAATAAAAATCAGATTTGAAATATTTTAGATCTGATTTAGATCAAAGAGAAAAAATTTTAAAATATATCTCTTGATCCGATCAAATCTAAACGAACCTGGTCCGAAAAATCAGGATTTTCCTTCACTGTGGCCGTGGGAACATATTTTTTTCGACTATCATCTGGTTTAGACTTAGTATTAAAGGATTGTTATTTTATGCTTACAGTAAGCGAAAATTTGATTTCTATTTCATGTTTAGCATAAGAAGGCTATGTAATTAGTTTTCTTAAGGACCATTGTAACATTTTTTATGAAAGAAATAAAATTGCAAGTGGTTTTCTTATTAACGATCTTTACCAGTTACATATTGATATATCTATTTTTAATATCGAGCAAAATATGAATGCCATAAAATCAAAAATAACCTAGGGATAGTCTAATTGATAGGTATCTATGGCTCCTAAGATTAGGTCATATAGCAGAGATAGGGTTAACAAATTGAAGAAAATCGGACTATTGAGTCCATTGACTTTCGAGTCATATCCAATTCATGAATCTTGTCTTCATAGCAAAATGACTAAGCTCCCTTTTATAGGACATGGGGATAGGGCCACGGATCTTCTTGTCCTAGTACATACTGATGTGTGCGACCCATTTGATGTGTCAGCTAGAGGTAATTTGTCTACTTCATAATCTTTACCGATGATTTATCTCGGTATGGGTACGTGTATCTTATGAGACACAAATCTAAAACTTTTGAAAAATTCAAGAAATTCAGACATGAAGTAGAAAAGCAAACTAAAAAATCCATTAAGATTCTTCGATTAGATCGAGGAGGTGAATACCTTAGTCGAGAATTTTTGGACTATCTCAAGAAAAATGGCATAGTCGCTTAATGGACTCTACCTGGAATATCTCAATTCAACGAAATTTCAGAATGGAGGAACTAGACCCTATTAGATATGGTCCGATCCATGATAAGCTTCACAGATCTTTCTGATTTTCTTAGGAGCCACAGTCTGTTAACTGCAATATACTTACTGAATAGGATTTCTTCTAAAATCGTTCCTACCACACCGTATGAGATATGGTATGGTAAGAAACCAAGTCTGAGTCATCTTAGAATTTGGGATTGTCCGGCTCATGTCAAAAGACAATAAGCGGATAAGTTAGACTATAGGTCCTTTAGAGCTCGATTTATAGGATATCCTAAAGAGTCATTAGGATATTATTTCTACATTCCAGAAGATCATAATGTGATTGTGAGTCGACATGCCATCTTTCTTAAAAATAGTTTATTCAAGATAGCGGCATTGAAAAGCAGATCAAGCTCAAGGAGAAAGTCTCACAAGAGCAACGAGCTAAGGGCCAAATGAAACCAAATCAAGTTGAGCCAATATAATCACTACCTCCTCCACCTCGTAGATTGAAAAAGATTTTTCATCCTCCTGAGAGGTACTTAGATACTATTTCAAAGGAAGTAGAGAAAATATTCCTTGTAGGTAATGGGATTCATTGTGATGATCTCAAAACCTATGACGAGACGATATCGGATATCGACTCCAAGAAATGGTTAGAGGCAATAAAGTCAGAAACTGACTCGATGCACTCAAACCAAGTCTGGACCTTGATAGATGCACCAGAAGGTATAGTATCTATTGGGTGTAAATGGATCTTCAAGAGAAAGATTGGTGCAGATGGGAATGTACAGACATTCAAAGCTAGATTAGTAGCAAAAGGGTATAGTCAATGAGAAGGCATTGACTATCAGGATATCTTTTCGCTAGTAGCTATGCTAAAATCCATCCGCATATTGCTTGCTATTGCAACCTATTTCGATTATAAAATATGATAAATGGACGTGAAAATGACATTTTTAAATGGATACCTTAAGAAAGATATCAATATGGAACAACTGCTAGGTTTCACATTCAGTGATGCTGATCATAAGGTATGCAAGCTGCAAAGGTCCATATATGGACTTAAGCAAGCATCTCGGAGCTGGAATACTCATTTTAATGATGTGATCAAATTATTTGGTTTCATCAAGAATGAGGAGAAACCATGTGTCTTCAAAAAAGATCACTGGGAGTGCTATTGTCTTTCTTGTATTGTACGTGGATGATATCCTCCTTATTGAGAATGATATTTCCATATTGACCATAGTTAAAATGTGGTTATCCAAAGAATTCTTCATGAAAGACCTAGGAGAAGCATCCTTTATTCTAGGAATTAAGGTCTATAGAGATAGATCGAATAGGATGCTAGGACTTTCACAGAAGATGTATATAGAGGAAGTGCTAAAGAGGTTTAGCATGAAAAACTCTAAGAGGGGATTAGTACCTTTCAGACATGGCATTCATCTCTCCAAGAAGATGTGCCCTAGCACATCTGAGGAGATAGAACGCATGAGCAAGATCCTTTATGCTTCAGCAATAGGGAGCCTCATGTATGCCATGTTATGTACACATCCTGATATAGCCCATGCTGTGAGTGTCACGAGCAGATATCAGTCGAATCTAGATGAAGAACACTGGACTTCTATGAAATGTATTCTTAAGTACTTGAGAAGAACTAAGGATATGTTCTTGATTTTTGGTAATGGAGAACTCCAAGTCCTAGGGGTATACAGACTCGGATTTTATGATCGATGTAGATAATCGAAAGTCGACATCTAGAAGTCTGTTTGTGTGTAATGGTGGTGCTGTCAGTTGGAAGAGTTCCAAGCAAACAGTGATAGCAGATTCCACCATAGAAGCAGAGTACGTCGCTACATCAGAAGTTGCGAAGGAGGCATTCTGATACAAGAAGTTTGCTGCAGAAATTGGAGTAATGCTATCAGATGCCATTCCTCTATCCTACGATAACAATGGCGCCATAGCCCTTGCTAAGGAGCCGAGGTCTCACCAAAAATCTAAGCACATTAAGCAGCGATACCACCTCATCCGCAATTACCTCGAGAAAGATTACGTTGAGGTCAAGAGGGTCGACTCTGCAGACAATGCGACAGATCCACTCACAAAGCCATTGGGCCAGTAGAATATCGAAGCCCACCTTGAAAAGATGGGACTTAGATTTGTAGCCAATTGGCTTTAGGTCAAGTGGGAGTTTCTTAGATATGCATGCCCTAGAAGCCAGAATTGGTTGACACTTATTATACACTTCTAAGGGCAAAATTATAATTTTGACTATAAATAATAAAATAGATTATTTTCTATCATAATGTGTATTTAGTGTCTGTGATACATTCCTTGAGTTAATGGCAATGATAATTCTTATTTTCAGGAGTTGAAAATTTAAGACATGAATTTTCATTATTAACTCATAAAATACTCCTGATCGTAGGATCATCATGAGAATGGTGATTGATTCGGAAGGTTGGTGTACAATTACTTCTTTATAGTAGATGAGTCTTGAGTCTACAGTGTAGAGACACCAGAAGCAAGAGTACAGGTACTCGTTAGAGAATAAGGGCACCGAGCGTGACCACCTCGAGCAGTTATAAGAAAGTCTACCTTCTCGTCGATGACTGGCTCAAAGTTGTAGTGGTGTGTCTGGTTCTTTGACCTAAGGTGCATCGGTAGTTCACTTTGAGGGTGTTATAATTTGACTACACCATGACTCGATCTCCTAGCCATTCAAAATCCTGAGATGTATGTTGGCTATAGCATGTTCATTGTAGGAATTGGATTGCACAAGAGGGAATCTATCTATCTCGGTAGATGAGGAGCAGCCCTATGATGATCATGAGAATTAAGTCCATAAGCCCATGGCCATGGCCAAGTAAAATGATAGAAAGAGTTTCTATTAAGGTTTTCACATCGGACTTGAATCGAATGATTAATTCATATGATGGAAATTAGGGTTTGACGAGTTCACCTTAACCCTAAACCGTTTGGAGCTCAAGATAGAAAAACTTAATCACACATGTAACTGCATCGAGAGGTTCATTTTTAGTTCTGATGGGTTGCCACCATATACTGCTAGGTGTTACTAGTGGATTTTGGGAGCAATTAGAATGATTCGGATGATCGATCATTCTAGTTGTCTGAATCAAAAAAGTTCTAATCGATTGGAAGGTGTTTCAATTATGTCGATGATAGAGATCCCGACATATCTCATTACCAAATAGAATAGAATCTAACTGGGTCACACAAATAAGGATTTGGATCTGGATATCATCAATTGGACTAACCTAGTTCAATTGATTTGAATTAGATTCAATTAGGTTCAATGAAATTATGCTAGCACACGATTGAGTCTAAAGTTCTCCTTCAACAATTATTAAATATTATCTCGACTGAGCCAAATATATTTGAGCTCACTCAGGTATCTTTACTTGGTCTGACTAGAGCTTGTCCAGATCAGAAAAGAGTTGTCTTAATTTATGAGATAAATTTGAGACAACACCTGCCATTTTTCGTCATCTCCTAATTTTTGCCTTTTGACTTTGGTCAAACATTGACCTTTGACCCTTAGACATCTGCCCATGTGTCATGCATCCATAGGAGAGCAGATCAGGATTTCTCCCCCTGCTAGAAAGAGGAAAGGAGGGGGCACATGCCTAGGGAGGTGTTCACCCAAGGATAATGATGCCCGGAGTCCCATCTATATGGGACTCCAGGTTGCTTCATGGAATAAACTTAGGTGGCACCTAAGACTCTACTTTGACCAGTCTTGGCACCACCTAAGGATGTTGGAGAGGGGCTCTCATCAAATTGGATCAGGTGATGTCATTCCACCAATCAGATTTAGATCTGATTGTACGAAGAGTTGTGATTGGTCGGGATGATGTGGCACTGCATGGCGCAGCAGGATCTATATAAACCCTATCTGCACCTAAGTTTAGAGAGGTTCTCTCCCTTGCCCATGCCACATAGCCATCTCCCTCTCTCCTCCATGCCTACCTCTGATCCTCTCTCTCTTCTCCATGCCCAATGGGCTTTGGGCTTTAGTTTGGTGTGATCCAAGCAAGAGAAAGGCAACAAGAAAGAAAGAAGGCAGCACTGTTGCAAGAGACGACATCGAATCTTCAAAAGTTGTTTTGAAGACCTTCAAGATCAGATCCAGATCTGATCTTTGGAAAAAAAATTGAGGAGGAGATATCCAAATCCTACCCGAGTGGATACCGATAGAGGTCAGACGATTGCGTGGCTACATCTAGAACCTCAGACAATCAGCAGGATCATCATAGGATAATAATATTACCCAAGAACAAGGTATAAATTAAATTTGATTTAATTTAATTTAATTTATTTTATTAGATCCATCAAATTAGATCTAAAAAGTATCAAATCTGATTTAGATCTAAAAGAAAAATTTTTGAAATATTTCTCTTGGTCAAATCAGATTTGAATGAACCTGATCCTGGAAATAGGTTTCTTCCTTCAGGATTTTCTTTGTAGGCCCCAGGTCCTTCATCTCAAACTCCCAAGATAAAGTTCCTTTCAACTCCTACACAACTTCCTTACTCTTGCATGCTATCAGTATATCATCTACATACAAGAGTAAGTATAACCAAGATCCATCTTTCAGAGACCTTATATATACACATGGTTCATGATCACACCTAGAAAGTCCAATACTTCTCACATAAGTGTTGAACCGCTTGTACCGCTATCTAGGAGACTGCTTCAATCCATACAGCGATTTCTTCAGTAAATAGACCTCTCTCTCTGACTCAGGCTTTCTGAAGCTCTGTGGCTACTCCATGTATATGTTCTCCTCCAAATTTTCATGGAGAAATGCTATCTTTACATCCATTTGCTCCAGTTCCAAATCATGAGTAGCTATCATGCTGAACATCATCCTGATATATGTATGCCTGACAACTAAAGAGAAGACTTCTAAGTAATCAATTCCTTCTCTCTGTAAGTATCCTTTGGCTACTAGTCTAGCCTTGTACCTCACTCCATCTTGCCCTGAAGGTGCCTCTTTTTTAGTGAAAACCCATTTGGAGCCAATGGATCGAGCATCATCTGGTAGATCCACCAGCTGCCATGTTCGATTTTTCTTGAGAGACTCCATCTCCTCTATCATGGCCTGCATCCATGACTTCCAATATGAACTCTCCATTGCCCTCTCAAAACTCTCTAGATCTCCATTGGCAGTGATGAGAGCATAGAAAATAGTCTCATCAATGCCATGTTGTACCAGTTTGTAAACAATACATTTTGGCTTGTGCAGTGCCACTCTTCTTGCAGTATCTTGCAAGTCTGCTATCTATGGCTACCTATACACTTCTTCCAAGATAGATCGCTCTCCATGCTGGTCCTCCATAGGACCCGAGGTTGATGTTGAGGGCAAATCACCTATATCTGAGAGCTTTTTCATGTTGTCCTATGTTGTCTTTACAACTCCATCTACACTTTTCAGTTTCAAGACAATGCTCTTTTCATCAACTATCACATTTCGACTGATGATACACCTCTAAGAATGTGAATCCCACAGCAAGAAATCCTTCACACCTTGTGAAAATCCAATGAATATCATCTTCTGTGACTTTGGGTCTAATTTGCTTCTGTCGACTTCTTCTACCAAAGCATATGTAGGATAGCCGAATACCTTTAGGTGGCCAAGCTCCACCTTCTTCCCACTCTAGATAGCCTTTGGAAGTCCTCCATTTAATTTTCTAAGGGAAGATCTATTAACAAGAAAACATGCATAAATAAGAGCATCATCCTAAAATGATTTGGGCAGTGATGCCTGCAACCTCAACCTTCTAGTCTTCTCTATCAGTGTTTGATTCATCCTCTCTATGACAGCATTCTATTGAGGGGTCATTTTCACTGTGTAATAGCATTTTATTTCATTTTTCTCATAATATCTCCTGAATGCTTGGCTGACGTATTCTCATTCATTATTAGACCTTAAATACTTCACTGGTGGCCCTATCTCCTTCTCCACCTTAGCTCTCTAGATTTTAAATTAGACAAAACATATAATTTTTTCCTCATCGGATAGATCCATATCTTCCAGGAGAAATCATCTATAAAGATGACAAAATATCTCACTCCACCTCGAGATGCAACAGGTGCCGATCCCTATACGTCTGAGTAAATAAGCTCCAAAATAGCTTTACTTTGCTTGGTATTACTAGCAAATGTAACTCTGTGTTGTTTGCTATAGATACAGGGCTCACATAGATCATTTTCTTCCTTTCTGACTGCTGAAATTAGATCTCTCCTACTCAACTCTGTGAGCCTCCTATCACTCAAGTGATCCATATGATAGTCCCACAGCTTATAGGCTAGATAATCTACCTGTGCTGCTATAAACATCTTTGCACTATTTATAATCACCGAGTCCTCCATCTTGTATAAGTTGTTGCTCAGTTTTCTCTCTTTCATCACCACCAATGTATCTTTGGAAATCCTTAAACACTCATTGCTTGACTAACAACTAAAAGCATATCCCTGTCCTTCCAAATAACCTAGGGATATCAGGTTCTTCAGTTCTGGCACATGCTTCACATTGGTGAGTATCTGTATGACTCCATCATACATCCTCACTCTTATTGAACCAGCATCAGCAATTTTACATGGGTAATCATCTTCAAGACTTACACTTTCTCTATTGGATCTTTCATAAGATGAGAACCACTCCTGATGTGCAGTGTAATGGTGGGAACACGCTGAATCTAGTGCCCAGTAGTTGTCTAACTTTGTTACTTCATCTGATACTACCAGTATGTCTTCTCTACTATCTTTAGATAATAGAGCACTACTCCCACTGGTCGATCCACCCTTAGAAGTCCCTTTTCTTTTTCATTCTTCAAAAATGGGTAATTTCTTCTAATATGACCAGGTTGATAACACTTGTAGCAATTCCAAGCCTTCTGATTTCCTCGAGACTTTGATCTATCCTTAGATTTGTCTCGAGTCCTCTCCTTAGGCCTTCCTTGCCTCTCATTCATAGAAAGCACCTCTAAATTAGGGTTTCCTCTAACTAGCCTCTCTCACTGCTCGTTGGATCTGAGAACTCCAACCACTTCTTCAAAGTTTAATGTCTCCTTTCCATACACTAGAGTAGTAATGAGACTATCATATATTGCTGGCAGCGAACACAATAATAGGAGATCTATATCCTCCTTATCAATCTTCATATCAAGGCTCATAACATCCGGGCAAACTTGATTGAACTTCTAGATGTGGAAAATTAGGTCTCCTTATTCGAGCATCCGCAAACTGTATAGCTGCTTCTTCAACCATAGCTTGTTTGTCATTTTCTTGCCCATATACGTGTTCTCTAGTTTCTGCCAAAGCTCCTTCGGTGTGGTTTCCATATTAATCTCTGACAAAACCTCATTAGTGAGGCACATACAAATCATACTGAAGGCTATCACTTCAAGTTCCTCCCATTCTTTATTAGAAATCATTTCTAGTCTTTCATGAGTCAAGATCTTGTAGATTTTATTCTACATCAGTACATCCTTCATCCTTTGCTGCCAAAGGTTGAAGTTATCCTTGTCATCAAATTTTCCAAAGTCCGCCTTGATGGTTTCGATGCCATCCCAACCAAATTCTAATAACCAAATATAAAAGAGAATAAACAGTATTCAAAGGAATCCGTTCAGCACCTTACCACAACACTAGGCAAAGCTTTGACCTTTTCTTTACCAGATCTAACACCAGATCTCTGATACCAATTGTTGTTCCAGATGGCTGCTCTGATACCAATCTATTGAGAACAATCCTTGCTACTCGATGCTTGCAAAAACAGCAATAAGGATCCAAGAAAAGAGATGACCGTTCTATTGAAATCCTAGCAAACGCTAAGGCATGGAGAAAAGGGAGAGAATGAGAGAGAAAGAGAGATTTCAGGGAGAAAAGGCTTGTATTGATTATGTTCTTGGTTTACAAAACTCAGTACAAAGTATATATACTTGGTCAAAAATGATCCAACCTAAAAAACTATCTTAGCTAACCTAATATGATGTACTTTTCGAGCCCATGTACACCCATGTCTCCTATGCAAGCATCCATTGGATAAATCCCAGTCCAATCCATAGGTTAGCCCCCTTAGGACCTTACAAACCAAGGTCCTAAATTTTTTAGATTAAACCCAATCCCAGGCCAGAACAGAAACTACGTTCTGTTTTGTTCATTGCTCCAGCTGGCTCAGTCAGCAGTTGGGTCGGCTCGATGATGATGTTTCCTTTAACAGCTTGAATCACCACTCTTTGATCTGCTACTTGGGCTGGCTCTCTCAGGGTTCGAGCTAGCTCGACTTCTACTCGGACTGGCTCTAGCATGAATCAAGTCAGCTCTTCCAGCATATTAGCTAGATATGCTTTCTAGACTTTTGCTTGAGCCAGCTCTTTCAGAATTCGGGCTGACTCATCTTTAGTTCAGATTGGCTCTTCTGCAGCTCAGACTGGCTTTTTTGACAAGATCCAAGCCAGCTCTTCTAAAGTATTTGCCAAAGATTTTTGATGGTTAATTTCATTCACTCCTTGCTCTCTTTCCATCTACTTCTAAGGCTTGAGAGCACCATACCTGAGCTCGCACTCTATCGCATCTTTGCTCCACCATAGAGATCAAAAACATATAGAGTATCCTGAACAATTCCTTAAGGATAAGACCTCTCGAAAATCCTCACCCCGCATAGCTCATCTGACCAGCATTTCCCCGTATGCCTGCACATAAGATCATCGAGGCATGGCACCACCATTGCCTCGCAATCATGCCATGACGGACCCATCTCCTACGGATCGTGGTGAAGTTAGGAATGTGACCAAAGCTCTGTGCCCCTCCTCAAACCAAGAGGAATCCTCGAGTATCCATAAGTATCCTAGTGATCCACTGCCATGCCAATATCATGCATCCCGAGCCCCTAGATATCATGCCATAGTCATGCCGCACCTTGGCTAACCATTTTCTCTCTCAATACCCCAAGAAGACATCCGCCCAATCTCCATCCTGAGGGTTTCAAAGTATCGAGTGGCATTGCTTTTTCATGGCAACCCATCGAAGCCAAAATCCTTTGTAGCACCATGCCACGCCAATGCCGGCACCCCCTACGACAAGCCTACGGATAAGCTCGTGATAATTCTGCAACACTTAAGCTGTCGATGCCCTCATTGACATCCAAACTACTGCTTGAATATTGGTTGCCATGACCAAGCATCCATTGCATCTACTGCACTACGGTCCTCTGACCATCAACTCTCATTAAGCTTTGTGGCACTCCTTGAACTCATTCGAGGCTTTACTCCAAATCTCCCCAATCTGAGAGCGGCCCACTTCTTCCACCAAAGTAAAATCCACTTGCCAACAATACCAAATGGCTCTCCTTGGATTAGCTCCAAGGCTTAACTCCTATCTATTCGGATCTTGGAGTAGCCCTCCACATGAGTTCCCTCTAGCAACTCACCTCCAAACGTCTGGCCTTGCTTCATACCCATCCTGCGCCCTTATGGTACTTCCAGCTTTTTCTCCAGCACCATGCCTTTAGACCCTACCACACCGCACCAATGCCAAGTATTGACAAGTCGCCTCCATAACTCTGCATCATCCCATACCAACGCAAACTATAGATGCTACCAAGTGGGACCCTAATATTCGATCAAGGCACTTCTCATTTTGCTCGAGTATCTCAACATAATAGTCTCCACCAATTCGCTTCTGCAAAATCAATTACTTATACTATTTTCTATAATCCTCAATCTATTCTGACTGTCTTTGTGTCTTCACTCCGAGTCTACAGTACCAATGCAAGGCTACCCTACTAGCTTGCCTCACTCATATGACTTTAGTACCTTGACACCCTCTTATATCAGACATCTGAGCTTTATCGCATGATCGATCTGATTTACCTCACAACCAATCTGGCCAACACTGAATAACCCTTGAGCTTCATCTCCTGCAATCTAACATCACATCTTTACAGTGAGTAAGCACCTTCGGCCAAATATCTACTTCTAGTAACTTGGCTTTCCAACGCCTTCACCCTGAGAGCAGTTCCATTAAGTAAAATTATTTTATTTCTTGCCATTCTAGTGCTTCAGCTCTATAATCGCCTACATAAGAGATGGCTTTTCCAATATTTTCCACATCTTTGTGCACCCGAGACCTCGACTCTCCAACATCTCAACTTGTACTTTTGAAATTCGGATGCTACATCTTTTCCTGCATTGTAGACACACCCTCGTACCTCAGTCTATTTATTTAGCTTTACTTCTTTAGAGATTCTAGTCCCTCAAGGTACTCAGCCTTGCAACTTGGCATATAACTCAAGTGTTTCAACATTCATGAGTACTCTTCTCCCTTAATTCCTTTCTTCCATCACAAACTGGTAGACCTTCACTTCAATAGGCTCCCATCCACTTATGCAGCCAATGAGCAACCTTAATCATTCAGCACTAAGCACATTGTCTTGCAACATGCTTTCCCACTCTGAGTCATTGACACTCACAACAAACTCAGACATCTAGCTTCTCCCAAACTAGAATTCAATTTCTCTGAGTCTCTTCATTGCTTCAGATACCACCGTATCTATAGCCCAAATGCCTGCAATCTGATACCACACATATTAAAAGCCAATTACATCATAATGTCAACCTTCGACTTAGCCAACCTTTGGCTCTGATACCAACTATTATGAGATGAATATTTTCTTATCCAAACACCTGTGCGGCACCTCAGTATTCCACACACTAAGGCCAGCCCTTCTGAGTCCTTCCCTCAAGCATACCAGTAAGTACGCAGTAGTCCAGCTACATAAGCCAAGGGTACCTCTCTATGCCTTTGCTTGGCAACTTTATTGCACTGAACATATGTGACTCCCTTAAGTGCTTGCAAGCAACCCGACCCCTCGAGTCGATTGTAATACTCATACGCACCTTCGTGTCCGAATATAGACTCTTCCCAAGAGTGCTCCACAGTTCAGCACCTCTATGCCAATATTAGGCTTTGCCCTCAAGCCAAGTACTGCTCACCCAAGATGTCACTATCCTCAGCATACTTTCATGCCATGACAAATCATTATGCCACTGAACTGCAATCCATCAAGTTGCCCTTTCGTATCACATAGACCAAATCTCCATAGCACAACCATGTAATGCCACTGCAATGCATGAGGCTCAAGCAATCCAATTCTAGTACTGTCCAGCTAAACTTGTCAAGCTGACATGCCCTATAGCTCTTCAAAGCTATAATCGATCATGCACAATCGAGCCCCCTCAGATTCCATTATCCAAGTTTTCCTATAAGCTCCCATGCCATGATCCTGATCTTGCATTCTTGATATGCCTTCCCATTTATGGCCATACCATAAGACAATGTTCTCGACCTGCTCGAACATTACTATGCACTACCATAATCCTAAAGGTTCATGACCATACCGCCCAACACCTATCCATGGCCTGCTCGCACTTGGTGCACTGCCATGATACTTAGCATCCAAGTCTACCCATCAAGTAAATATATCAAACCGATAATCCTTGCATCAAAGCTGCCTCTCCTTGGCATGACCCTCTTGGCCATCCTTGATCCTTGGCTTAGCTCCAAGGCACATATTCGATCGATAGTTCATAAGCCATACTTGAACTCCATGATCGATCGGTTCCTATAGATCCCCATGAGACATCCCTCTCATGATGCTCACGAGACTTGCCTATTTGGATAGGACATTGATTGCTTGTTGTTATAGTATCAAATAAAATTTAGACTCGATTTTAATATTAAGTAGGATAGTGGTAAGTCGGGGGTCGATTTTTTCAAAAATTGAAGGCTGAGTTGCATTCGATTAAAAAAATAGTAAAATTTAATTTGATTTATGAAGCAAGAATTTAAAGTAGTAACTTAAAAAGAACTAATTTAAATTCAGTAAATTAAAATAAAAAAGTAAAGATTTAATTAATTAAAATTTTGAAATTAATAAAAAATAAGAAGAAAAGTTGTCTATGGTTTTAGTTCCATCTTTCATCATTCAAGTTTATAATTGATTCATGCAATCTTTCTATTATCAATATGTAATCTTATGAGATATATATTTCTTTGATCTGATTCTAATATAATCTATTATATCGAGCATGGACCATATCTAATATGATCATGATCCATCTCAAAGATATAAACTATTTAGATCATGCAATTAAAGAACAATAAACATAATTTTGATTAATTCTTATAATTCATTCTAATCTGAGCATAGATCGTATCTATCTGTGACCATGATCTATCTTCTTAGCATAAAGTGCAAGAAAAATAACTATTAAAGCATAAATTTTATGATTTATTCTAATTTAAGTACAGACTATATCTTTCTCGAGAGTTATATATGATTGTTCAGGAAAAATTTTTGAAACATTAAAATTTTTGGCTAGGTATGGTCCCTTAGGGTCACGCTAGGGCTGACCGGGCAACTCTCTTTCCTCCTGCTGTTTGAATGTAAGCACTTATTTCTCTAGTTCTTTAAAGTTTTTCATGCAGGAGTGAAAGGTTTATTGTAAGGTCTAATTATCAAGCTCTAACTCATTTAATGCTTGCTGAATCCTCTCTTCAGTATTTGATTTATTGTTATTTAGAGAAGATTGATATTATGGGTAGGGCATATAATAAGATGCATCCATGAAAGTGGATCTTTGTGGCATCGGAGTAACCACTGGTTGTGATTACCATGAAAAATCTGGTTGAGCCCCCCAACCTAAATTGTAAGTGTTAAAGCATGGATTATTTCCTGCTTTATAAGAAATTTGGATTTGATCTTGATAAACTTACTCATACATATATTCAGAAAATTGATGTGGGCATTCACTTGCATAATGGTTGGGACTCGAACAAATTGCACAAACTTGTTATGCAGAAAAAAGATGGATATGAAGGATTTCTATTGGCTTTTAGATGATCTACTCTATGGGATATATTAGCATAAAAATTCATCTTTTATTATTATTATTTTTATTTTAAAGAATAAAGAAAAGAGATGAGGAAAGAGAATTCTAAAGATGAGAGCCTAGAAGATCTTAGATCTATGGATGATAGAAGGGAGTGTTTTAATTAGGATTTAAGTTGTAATAGCAAATAAGTTAAGCAAGAATGGACTCTCTATCCTAGGTTTATCTAGATCTAGATAGCTCCTAACTGCCAAGGTCATCTTCAAGCCATCCAAATAAAAAATCAGTCACTCAATTGACTAGGTAAGTGTAAGGTCAATAGGAGTCCTCCGTTGCTTTTCTTAGATATCAATTATCTTGGCCAGGTAAGCTAACAGAACCAATTAAGTAATCACTTTTCTTCAGGATGCAGTCTCTGAACTACTTGCCTAGACACCAGTCAAACTGACTAACCCTAATTTGGTCCAACTCTTAGGATTTTTTATCCTAATGAGCTTGATTATCTTTAAGGGCCAACATCTAATTGATTTTAATTTAAGATCTAGATCAATGCAATATGAAGGATGGTGGTTTGTGGGCTAAGAATGGATGATCAAATTTCCATCTTATCTTATTTAATAAATTATACCCTTAAAGTATATTATGGATATATAATGTAAATAAAAATAAGGTGTCCAAATATGTTAAAAATTAATTTTATGTTATATTTTTTATTTTAATAAATTAATTAAATGTTATGAGATGTCAGTGATTTTTTTTTAGGATTTATGATTTTATCTATTTATAGATATTTTTTAGTTTTTGATTATGTGGTTTTGCAAAAGAAAGTAAATTTAAGTAATTAAGTCTTAAAAAGTAATAAATTATTAAGCTACAGAAAGTAGAAATCAATTATGAAAGGTAATAATAACTAGATAAAATTAAAGAGCAATAATTCTTTTATTTTTTATTATTTTTTAAATTAATTAATTAATTTTTAATTAATTGAAGCAACTGTGGTACAATCCTTAGCAATGATGCCAAAAATTTGATTATTTGTCATTATAGCATCAGATAAAATTTAGACCCGATTTTAATATTAAGTAGGATAGTGGTGAGTCGGGTATCGATTTTTTCGAAGATTGAAGGCTGAGTTATATTCAATTAAAAAAATTAATTAATTTGATTTATGAAGCAAAAATTTAAAGCAGTAACTCAAAAAGAACTAATTTAAATTTAGTAAATTAAAATAAAAAAATAGAGATTTAATTAATTAAGATTTTGAAATTAATAAAAAATAAGAAGGAAAGTTGTCTAGGATTTCAGTTCCATCTTTCATCATTCAAGTTTATAATTGATTCATGCAATCTTTCTATTATCAACATGCAATCTTATGAGATATATATTCCTTTGATTTGATTCTAACATAACATATTCTACCGAGCATAGATCATATCTAACATGATCATGACCCATCTCAAGGACATAGACTATTTAGATCATGCAATCAAAGAATAATAAATATAATTTTGATTAATTCTTATAATTCATTCTAATCTAAGCACAGATCATATCTATCTACTATCACGATCTGTCTTCTTAGCATAAAGTGCAAGAAAAATAACTATTAAAGCATAAATCTTATAATTTATTCTAATTTAAGTATAAACCATATTTTTCTATGATCACGATCCATCATTTTAGTTATAAATTATAAAAAAATTAATATTAAAATATAAATAAGAAAGACATGTAAAAGATGAAGAAATTTTATTGCCTAATAAAAAGAAATGCAGGGTTCAAATTACAAACTCTCATAATCGAAGGACTTGTCTTACTCCCCTGGACACAAGATCTCTAGCCATACATGGATTTTAATCTTACTAGCTTCCGGCATATTAGAATCTCCTAGAAAAAAAAAAGAAAAGAAAAAGAAAAAAGAAAAGAGAAGAAAAGAAGAGGAAGGAGAGAGAAGAAGAAGAGAGAAGAGAGCTTAAAGGGCCAATTTCCTCTCACAGGTGTTCTCCCCTTAGGTTTGGCATAACAGGCCCTTAAATAGATGAAAAGCTAGATTTTTGAGTCCTTGTCAAGCTCAAATCGGAGTCTAGATCAATTTTAATCACCTAAAATAACTCTGGCCATCGGATCTTGGTCAAAAGGCCTGAAATCCACCACAGATCCATCGCATATCCTCTAAGATCATTTCTGGGCCGTCAGATTGAAGCAAGGATTATTTTCGATCATTGGATTGCATGCCACTATTCCCATGGATCGTCATGGACCATGTGCGTTGAGGACTGCAGCTAATTAGAGCCCGCTGCATCGGATCAAATTATCGAAATGCCCCTGTACGTCATGATATAAATTCCATAGACTTCTTAGCATTCTAGGTTTGCCACGTGGTGTGCACTGATTGGCCGTGCCTGTTGAGCTGGATAGTCCATGTCTGTTCCATGGACCGACCAGTAGGTCCATCGTGTACTGGTCTATTTTTTTTGTTTTTCTTTTATTTTAAACTTCTATGCTTCATAACTTTTTCGTTTTAGCTCTGATTTGAGCAAAATTTATTGCATTAGAACCCATAAATTGAGCTCTTTGATTGATAGGCTTCTTTCCTACAAAACATCCATAAAAGTATCAATTCTTTTAAATAAATATTAAATTAACATATATTTTAATGCTTTTATTTATTAATTTATGATAATTACTAGCCACACCCTTGTTCGACTGATCCTCTATCGTCTCTTTGCTCCACCATAGAAATCAAGAATGTATAGATTAGCCCGAATAATTTTTAAAGGATAAGACCTCTCAGAAATCTCCATCTCGCATAACGTGGCCAACTCATCTGACCAGCATTACCCCGGATGCCTACACACAAGACTATCCGGGTGTGGCACCACCATTGCCCCACAATCGTGCTATGATGGATCCATCTCCTATGGGCCATGGGGGAGTCGGGAACATGACCAAAGCTCCGCACTCCTTCTCAAACCAAGAGAAATCTTTGAGTATGCACAAGTATCCTGGTGGTCCACCACCATGCCAATATCATGCATCCCAAGCCCCTGGATATCATGCTACGGCCATGCCACACCTTGGCTAACCATTGCCCCTCTCAATACCCTAGGAAGGCATCTGCCTAATCTCCACCTTGGGGGTTTCAAAGTATCAAGCGGCATTGCATTTTCATGGCAACCCAGCGAAGCCAAAATCCTTCATCGCACCGTGCCACTCCCAAGCCGGCACACTCTATGACAAGCCTACAAACAAGCCCATGACACATTGTCGGTGATTAGAGTCCGAGGTAGGTTGAACCTATAAACTATCAACTTACAGATGAAGTTCTATACTTTAGCTTCAGTAATCTTTGCCAGGGGTTTGGCCTTAACCCATTTGGTGAAGTAGTCCACTACCACCAAGAGAAATTTTCGCTATCCAGATGCTACGGGAAAAAGTCAAAGTATGTTCATCCCCCACTATGCAAACGACCATAGAGCACTTAAAGGTGTGAGCTGAGAGGTTGACTATCTCTGAATATTGGCATTTCTTTGGCATCGGTCATATCTCTTTACGTAATTAATGGCATCTTATTACATAGTTGGCCAATAATATCCTTGCTGAAGTAGCTTGTAAAATAATGGTCTAGCTCTGAGGTGATTTCCACATACTCCCTCATGAAGTTCTCTCAGGGTATAATCAATTTCTAATGGTCGGAGGCATTTGAAAAGTGGCAAGGAGTAAGACCTCTTATATAGTTTGTCCTCATATAGGATATAACGGGAGGCTTGATTTCTCAACTTTCGAGCTTCTTTAGAATCCTAAAAAGGATGCCGTCTTTGAGGTACAAGATTAAAGGGTCAATCCAGCTAGGTTAAGGATCCACTTGCATCACTATTTTAGATTCCTTTAAATTTGAGTGTTGAAGAACTTCAAAGAAAACCTCCTTAGGCAATTCATTTGGAGCTAGAGTAGCTAGCTTGAATAGTAGGTCGGCCCTAGCATTTTTCACTCTTGGGATCTGCTGAATATCAAAATCGCTAAAGGCCAAAATTAGACTCTTTATCTTTTTTTAAGTACTTCTTCATACTTTCCTCCTGGGGTTCATAGCTGCCATTGACCTATCCTACTATCAGTTATGAGTCATTGTAGACCTTTACGTGGTTCATCCTCAATTCTTTGGCTATTCTTAGTCCCATGATTAGAGCTTCATATTATGCTCCATTATTAGTTATAGAGAACTCAAAGCGCAGTGCATATTTAGCAACAATTTCTTCTGGGTTGATAAGAATCAAGCATGCGTCTACTCCAGAAGCATTAGATGAACCATCCACATACAGGGCCCAGGAGTCCTTAGGAAGATCTGCTCTTTCTTCAAGGGAGTTTAGCTGCAAATTGGCAGTGCTAATTTCTTGCAGTTTAGGTTTGACTGGGTCCAGGATGGTTCATTCTATGATGAAGTCAGCTAGTATTTGTACTTTAATTGATAGCCCATTTTGCTATTCTTCTTTTTAGAATTTGACACCTCAAATTCGACCCATAATAGAGGAGAATCAGTATCAGCATAGCAGTCGGGCTGGCTTGGATACAGGTTGAGCTGGCTCAGGCTAAGATCGAGCTAGCTTGGATCGTAGTTGAGCTAGCCCTCTCAGGTAGATAGAAAGTAGGTGTTCGAACAAGATGTATCGAGCCAGCTCCACCTCTAACAGAGCCGGCTCGATGAAAGCAAATAAAATAGGATGGGGTTTTCCGTCTGGACTTAAATTATGATTAATCAAAGGGATCTATGGGAGTTACGTATGGACCACAGGATCTAGCAGCCATGGAGGGTAGCAGTCATGATCTTAAGGCCATGGATGCGGTCAGAGTCCTGTTGGACTCATATTGGGAGATAGAGTTATGTTAAGACTCTCGTGGATAGCCGATGTGAAGGTTCTTATTCTATTTAAAGGCCTGAGATGCTGTGGAGAGGGAAAGGCATGTAGAGAGCCTCTAGTAGCCATCGAGAGGAGCTCGATAGAGCATCGAGCACATATAACCTACAAAATAAATGCAGACAGAGCATCAAGGTAGAGCAGAGCATCGGGTTGAGCGAGGCAACGACCATGTGAGTGGCCATTAGGCATGATGTAGAGGCTTTCATAGGAAGCATCTAGGGGCATCAAGTATACTGATACTAGTAGGCCTGTGAGAGTGTCTCCTTGGGGATTCTGAGAAAGCTTTTGTGAGGGTAGCTTCTAGTTGAAAGAGGATAGTATACAGCGAATTGAGAGTGGATGATCTCCTCTTGTATCTATTTCTTTTTCATAGTGAAGCTTTGCATGCCTCATGGAGGCGAGCTTTTAGGCTGATCTACATACTTGATTGTTCTTGTTTTATTTCTTCTTTCTTCCTACTATCAACAAAGGATACTGGATCTTGAGGTGGTGGTGTCCTGACTAGACATCTTCAATAATTGATATCAGAGTGAGTTGATATCACAATAATTGATATCAGAGCCAGGTTGGTACCAGGATAGGTTGTGGTGGTGGTGATCAAGATTGAAGATGGAGAAGATAGGCACAATCAAGGTGGAGATCAATCACGAAGGATTGATTGATACTCTCTTGTACAAGGAGGAGCCGTCTATAAAAAAGATGCCAATAGGAGCCCAGCGCAAGGTGGAGCTCCAGATGGAGATGGGTTGGACACGAGACAGGAGACTTGGGAGGATGAGTGATGTCACCAGAAGACTACTCCGAGCAGGTCTCAAGTTAGGTGGAGCACAGCATATGATGGAGATGGGATCAAGCGACCTAGCTGGACTCTCATGTTTTTCCATCATGAATAGTAGGAGATTGCCCTAGGGAATGGAGGCGAGAGGATCCAAAAGCTCTCAAAGTCAGGTGGGGACTGAATGTCGAGTCGAGGTAGAGATTATTAGGATTTGATGCCTCGAATTCAACCCATAGCAGAGGAGAATCAGTATTAGCACATTAATCGGGTTGGCTCGGATATGGGTCGAGCTGGCTCGAGCTAAGATCGAGCCGGCTTGGACCGTAGTTGAGCTGACCCTTTCAAGTAGACAAAAAGTAGGTGTTTTAGCGAGATGTAGTTGAGCCAGCTCGACCTATGATAGAGCCAACTTGATGGAAGCGAACAAAATAGGATAGAATTTTCTATCTGAACTCAGATTATGATTAATTAAAGGGGTCTATGGGAGTTACATGTGGACCATAGGATCCAACGGTCATGGAGGGTAGCAGTCATGATTTGAAGACTGTGGACATGGTTAGGGTCCTGTTGGACTCATATTAGAAGATAAAGTCATGTTAGGACTCCCGTGGATAGCCAATGTGAAGGTTCTCATCCTATTTAAAGGCCTGAGATGCTATGAAGAGGGAAAGGCACCTAGAGAGACTCTGACAGCCATCGAGAGAAGTTTGGTAGAGCATCGAGCACGTGCAGCCCGTAGAGTAGATGCAGGCAGAGCAGAGCATTGAGCTGAGCGAGGCAACGATTGTGTGAGTGGCCGTTAGGCATGATGTAGAGACTTTTACAAAAAGCATCCAGAGGCATCGAGGATCCTAGTACTGGCAAGCCTGTGAGAGGATCTTCTTAGAGATTTTGAGAGAGCTTTTATGAGGGTAGCTTCTAGTTAAGAGAGGATAGTATATAGTGAGTTGAGTGTGGGTGATCTCCTCTTGTATCTATTCTTTTTTCATAGTGAAGCTTTGCATACCCCATAGAGGTGAGTCTTTAGACTGATCCACGTACTTAATTATTCTAGTTTTATTTTTTCTTTCTTCCTACTGTCAATAAAAGGATACCAGATCCTGAGGTGGTGATATCCTAGTCAGACATTCTCAACAAATGGTATCAGAGCGAGTTGATATCACAACACTTCCAGAGGTATCGGGTCGATAGAAAACTACCTTGATGGGTTGATTGGTGAGGAGTGGTACCATGTATCCTTGAAAGTAGGATCAGAGCTTTCTTGGTGCAATCAACAGAGCATAGGTTAGCTTTTCTAATTTAGTATACCTTGTCTCCACATTCCTCAGAACTCAGCTTATATAGTAGATTGGCTTTTGCACTTTCGCCTCTTCTCTAATCAAGATAGCTCCAATAGCAATAGGAGATATAGCCAGGTACAAGAATAACTCTTCACCAAGTTCAGGCTTGATAAGGAGAGGAGGTGAGCCAAGATAGTTCTTTAAGTCCTCGAATGCTCGCTGACATTCAGGGGTCTAGTTGAAGTTCTTTGATTGTTTAAGTACTTAGAAAAAGGGTATGCAATGTTCCACTAATCTCGAAATAAAGTGATTCAGAGCTACAAACTTTCCTGTCAGGCATTGAACTTCTTTTATTATTTTTGAAGTAGTCATTTTCTAGATGGCTTGGATCTTCTTAGGATTTTCTTTGATGCCATGCCTCGACTGAAGGAACTAGATCTAGGGTTTCACGGATAGATCTTGAAACATTTTTAGGATCAGACAGCGGAAGACTTAAATAAATTAAATATTTATTTAAATAAATATGTAAACACCTAGATATTAAATTTATTACATGATCAAGGTATGATATTAAATCAAAAGTTTAAAAATATAAAGGAGAAGAAAATGTTGATCACATCAACCTAGATCTACACTATATCTAATGTAGGTATGAAATCAATAGATTATATCTATTACCTATGCAAGTTAGATGTTCTAATTTACTGATTTGGGCTTGAGGATGAAGTCACGAGCCACACACGCATCCAGCCTCTAGGAGTCATCCACACGAGCTTACGAACTCTGATCTGAAGTCTGATGCAGGAAATCAGCATAACATGCTAGTACCGTACTGATCCTTCTTTGATGATTGATCTAATGCTTCTTTTTTCAAAACTTGGACACTGCAAAAGATGAGAAGGAAGAGGAGAGTTTTCTAATTTGAGACTCTCTTAGAAAAAACTCAAAAGGAGGAGAGATGAAGAATAAAATAGCCCTAGAAGAAGATCCTCTTCTTCTTCTCTTTTCTCTCACCTAGATACCTAATTTGGTGCCTATGGAACCCCCATACCCAAGGACCCTCTTCCTCTAATTTTTGCACACTCGAAACCTCTTCCAAGGCTCTATATTTAATGAAAATTTCAACCAAAAATTCTTTTTAAATAATAAGATATGCAGAGTCCAAGTTTGGTCAAATTCTTAGACTAGGAAAGACATTAAATGGCAAGTTGTTGCGGCGCCCAACTCTTGGGCACCTCCTCCACAATTATTGGCATGGACCAGCAAGGGAGGGCACACAAAAAATCCCTCTTTTACCATGGAAATCAGAGAAAATAAAATAAAGATGGGTTGGCACACTATGGGAAGAGTTTTGAGTTGTTAGGATTCTATCATATAGAATTCAAACTCAAAACAACTTTCCATCAAAAAGGATATGTCCATAACTTATTCCAAATAAGTGGGAGAGGAAGAGAAAGAAGGGGCATGAGAAGCCCTAGGCCTGGAGAATTTTTTATGTAAAAAAACAAAACAAAAGGGCATGGGCCATGAGGATTAAGTGGCATAAGTGATAGGGAGTCCTAGTCACACTAGGACTCCTATTTTGACTTGGTCAAACAAGATCTTTTAACCAAATAAAATCAAGAGCAAACCAACCCAATTAAATAAAGCCCTAAACCATTTAAATATTTAATTAAATTAGATTAAATTATATTTAATTTTAATTTAATTTTTTAATCAAATTAAAAAATTGGATTGACCCGAGTCCTAGTTAGACTAGGACTAGTTCTTCTTTGCACTTGGCTTATCCAATAAGTCAATTGGACTTGATCCAATCAAGTCCAAACTAAATCTAATTAAATAATATTTAATTAAACTTAATTTTAACTCTCTGACTTAATCAAATTAAGCCAATTAGTAATCTAATTGCTAATCAATCCTCTTACAACACTTGCACTAGGTTAAACTCCAATCGTATTGATTGTTTAACTCTAGAACGATTCTTAATCATTGATCAACCATCCGATCAGATTATGAGCTCTAATATGTGTGACCTCATAGATCTGAATCTAAGTCGATAGCATAAGAATAAATTTTTGTACCAATCAAAGTGACCATCTAGCAATGGTACCCGACGATCGGATAGGTCGAATGTGTAGAACAATATCCTTAGAACCTATGCGGATATAGTTTCCATATAATTCATCCCCTTGACCAAAATACTCATAGGATATCTTAGAGTTCTACTATCAACTCTGATTAAGTTGTCCACATTACATTTCAAAATATCAAATCCATCTGATGGATTATTCTGGCTAAAGTTTTGCTATATTGAAATATAGTGATACATTCTTCTCCAACTCTTGGAGTGGTCAATTCCATCTTGATGACACTCTGACTTTGTAAGTACTTGACTATGCCCAGAAGCCTTCCATTATTGAAATAGAAATTCAGTTAGTCCGGTACTAAAGCATAGTGAGTTACTTGCAGGTCACTGAGATGATCTCAGATTAAAGGGACACTTATACCTATATCCTATCAGAGACATTTTCGACAGCAGAATGCTCTGAAGTTGATCACGTTCAATGATGATGTACCTATACATCTTATCTATATGCCATACCAGTGTCTCCACACTTCTTGGTTAAGAGGACAACCAATCTATATGGCATACAGTGATCTATACTCGATAGATGCTGTCGTCCTTATTAATAGCCTATCATTTGGTAGTGAACAAATTTAAGGACTAATCGATAAATCTTCTCTTTATCGAAGCTACATAGTCTTAAGGACTTCATCATAATAATGGAGTTCGTTAGAAGATGAATACTTATGATAAAAAATGCTAAAAATATATTTTATTTATTAATAAATTAATTATAAATATAAAATAGCTCAACCATCAACAGGCTGATAATTGGCTTTGGGATATATTTTTCAACAACTTCCACTTATCCTAAAGCCACTCGACATAGTATCTAATACCCATCTTTGACTTATGGTTGTCGAACTCCTTTATTGCCAATGCTTTAGTGAAGGGGTCGGCCAGGTTCTCCTTTCTGTCAATCTTCTGAAGGTCGACGTTACCTTGATCCACGATCTTTCGGACCAGGTGAAAGTGATGTAGAATGTGCTTCGTCTGCTGGTATGCCTTTGGTTCTTTCGCCTGAGCTATGGCACCAGTGCTGTTGCAGTAGAGCAGGACTGGACCATCAAGGAAGGATGCTATTCCATACTCGGTGATAAACTTTCTTAGCCACACAACTTTCTTTGCAGCATCTGATGTTGCCATATACACTGCTTCATAAATAGATTCTGCCATAGTATGTTGCTTGAAACTCTTCTAATAGATGACTCCACCATTCAGAGTAAAGATATATCTCAACATGCTTCTACTGTCATCATGGTCAGATTGAAAGCTGGAGTCTATAAATACCACAAGTTTCAGATCTAACTAACTATAAACCAACCATTAGTCCTTAGTATTTCTTAAATACTTAAGTATGGCTTTAACCACTTTTCAGTGATTTTCTCCAGGGTCAGACTGGTATCTACTCACTACTCCTAGTGAGTATGCCACATTTGGTCTTATACATATCATGGCGTATATGATAGATCCCACTATCAAAGCATATGCGACTCTACTCATACGCTCTCTCCCTTTAGGAGTTGTTGGACAATCCTTCTTAGAGAGAGAAATTTCGTGGCTTATCGAGAGATAGTCTTTTTTGGAATTCTCTATACTCAACCTCTTCAACATAGTATCTACATACGTGGATTGGGATAATCCAAGTATCCTTTTAGATCTATCCATATAGATCTTCATCCCTAGGATGTAGGATGCTTCACCCAAGTCCTTCATGGAGAACTGTGATGACTAGACTTTTATTTTCTGTAGTATGGGGATGTCATTCCCGATTAAAAAAATATCATCCACATACAAAATAAGAAATACCACTGCTGGACCATTTGCCCATTTATAAATGCAGGGTTCTTCTCCATTCTTAATGAAGCCATACGTTTTGATCACTTTATCAAAATGCATGTTCCAACTTTGAGATGTCTGCTTCAATCCATAAATGGATCTCTTAAGCCTACACACCTTAGACTCGTCTGTGGATGTGAATCCCTTAGGTTGTATCATATACACCTCTTCGGTCAGCTCTCCATTTAGAAAAGCTATCTTCACATCCATCAATCAGATCTCATAATCCAGATGGATAGCAATCGCAAGCATAATCTGAATGGACTTGAGCATTGCCATAGGGGAGAACATCTCTTCATAGTCAATACCATAATGTTGACGATGCCCCTTGGCAATCAGATGGGCTTTATAGGTCTCCACCTTTTCGTCTGCGGGCCTTTTGAAGACCCATTTACACCCAGTGGGTTTAACTCCTTTGGGTGGGTCAACCAATGTCCACACATCATTGATCCGCATGGACTCTATTTTGGATTTCATGACATCAAGCCATTTCTTGGAATCAGGTTTCTGCATAGCATCCATATAGGTGATCGGATTCTCATAATTTTCATCGAGTTCGATGGAATCACCATCCCAAGCCAAGAAATTATAGTATCTATCCGACTGATGCGGTACTCTATTGGAATGCCTTAATGGTGCAGGTATACTAGGCTCTGGATTTGATCTAATCGAATCCGATTCTGGTTCAGCTATAGGTGTTGGTTTTTCTACCTGTTGAACTTCATTAAGTTCAACCTTAGAGGCAATAGTTTCTTCACCAAGAAATTCCTTTTCCAAAAAGATTGCCTTAAGACTGACGAATACCTTTTGTTCTTTAGCATGGTAGAAATAGTAATCCTTACTTTCTTTGGGATACCCTATAAACATACACTTATCACATTAGGGTCCAAGTTTATCTGTATGCAAATGTTTGACATAGACCGGACAACCCCAAACCTACAGGTGTGAGAGTGTAGGCCTACCCCAGTCCATATCTCATATAGAGTCTTTGTTATAGATTTACTCAGTATATTATTCAATATATAACATGTAGTCTCAAGAGCATAACCTCAAAATGAAATAGGCAGACTAGAAAAATCCATCATGGATCGAACCATGTCCAACAAGATTCGATTTCTCTTTTTCAATACACCATTATGCTATGATATCCCAAGAGAAGCCTAGTGTGAGAGAATCTCATTCTCTCCTAGATATGTCAAAAACTCATTGGATAGATATTCACCTCCTCGATTCGATCGAAGAGTTTTAATATTCTTCCCAGTTTGTTTTTCTACTTCACTTCGAAATCTTTTGAACATTTCAAATGAATCTGACTTATGTTTTATCAGATAAATATATCCGTACTTGGATAGATCATCCGTGAAAGTTATGAAGCAGAAATATCTACCTCTAGCACCTATGCTCATTGGTCCATATACATCAGTATATACTAGACCTAAGAGCTTAGTAGCTCTTTCACCATTTTTAGTAAAAGGTGACTTGGTCATTTTTCCAAGAAGACAGGATTCACAGGTCGAAAGTAATTCACAATCACTAACTTCGAGGATTTCCTCTTGGGTCAATCTGTTTATCCTATTCTTGTTAATGTGACCTAGCCTACAGTGCTATAGGTAGACATCAGAGATATTATCTAATCTAGGGTGTTTTCTAGAAGTGTACATTACACTCACAGGCTATGATAAAATATAAATACAATTTCTTTGTAATATCATTCATAATGATATCACAATAATCTTTCTTTATAGATAAATAAAAATCATCCTTGGCCGAAAAGCTAACAGAGACTATATTCTTCAGAAAGGAAGGACAATAAAGATATTCATTTAAAGAAATGACATTAGTATTGAGAATAAGTTGAACTATTTGTTAGATATGTATGCCTTAGAAGCCAGATTGACTGATACTTGTAATACACTTCTAAGGACAAAATTATGATTTTAACTATAAATAATAAAATAGATTATTTTCTATCATAGTGTGTATTTGAAAGTGTATGTGATACATCCCTTGAGTTAATGGTAATGATAGTTTATATTTTCAAGAGTTGAAAATTTAAGACATGAATTTTTATTATTAACTCATAAAATGCTTCCGACCATAGGATCATCATGAGGATGGTGATTGATCCGAAAGGTTGGTGTACGATCACTTCTTTTGGATAGATGAGTCTTGAGTCTATGGTGTAGAGATATTGGAGTGAGAGTATAGGTACTCATTAAAGAATGAGGGTACTTGCGTGACCACCTTGAGTAGTCATGAGGAAGTCTACCTTCTCGTCGATGATTGGCTTGAAGCTATAGTAGTGTGTCTGGTTCTTTGATCTGAGGTGCATCGATAGTTCACCTTAAGGGTGTTATAATTTGACTACACCATAACTCGATCTCCTAGCCATTTAGAATTCTGAGGTATATGTTGGCTATAGCATGTTCATTATAGAAATTGGATTGCACCGATAGGGGATCTATCTACCTCGATAGATGAGGAGTAGCGCTATGATGATCATGAAAATCAAGTCCATAAGCCCATGGCTATGGTAGAGTGAAATAATAGAAAAAGTTTCTATTAGAATTTTCACATTAGACTTGAATCGAATGGTTAATTCATATGACGAAAATTAGGATTTGTTTAAATCACCTTAACCCTAATCCGATCGGAGCTCAAGATAGAGGAACTTAATCACATAGATAACTACACCAGAGGTTTGCTTTCAGTTCTGATGGATTACCACCATATGCTGCTAGGTGTCATTGGTGGATTTTGGGAGCACTTAGAATGATTTGAATGATCGATCATACTAGTTGTCTGAATCAGAAATATTTTGATCCATCAGAAGGTGTTTCGATGATGTTGATGATAGAGATCATGATATATCCCATTAGCATATGGAACTGAATCTAACTGGATCACACAAATAAGGGTTTGGATCTGGATATCATCAATTGGATTAATCCAGTTCAATTGATTTAAATAAGATTCAATTAGGTTCAAGAAAATTATGCTGGCACATAATTAAGCCTAATGTTCTCCTTTAACAATCATTAAAGCTTGTCTCGATTGAGCCAAATGTATTTGGGCTCACTCAGGAATCTTTACTTGGTCTAACTGGAGCTTGTCTAGGTCAGAAAAGGGTTGTCTTAATTTATGAGATAAATTTGAGACAACATCTATCATTTTTCATCACCTGCTAAATCTTGTCTTCGGACATTGGTCAAATGTTGACCCTGGATACTTAGACATCTGCCCATATATCATGCACCCATAGGAGAGTACTTGAGGACTTGTCCCTCGGCTAAATAGTATATAGGAAGGGGGTCCATGCCTAGGGAGGCGTGCGCTCCATGAGGATAAAAGATGGAGTCCCATACAGATGGGACTCCAGGTTGCTTCAGGAGATTAAACTATGTGGCGCCAAGAAGTCTTGTTTGACCTAGTCTTGGCAGCAACTAAAGAGAGTTTTGAGGGTCTCTCATCTGATTGAATCAGATAATGTCATCCCACCAATCAGATTTAGATCTGATTGCATAAAAGACCATGATTGGCCAGGACGATGTGGCACTGCATGGCGCAGTAGGATCTATATAAACCCTGTTTGCACCTAGAATTCAATTCTTCTACCTTTAGCCCACGCCACATAGCCCCTCTCCTTTCTTCTCTATGCCACCCTCTAGTACTCTCTCTCCTCTCCATGCACAAGAGCTTTTGGGCATAAACAAGGTGCGATCCAAGCAAGTGAAAGGTGCCAGAAAAGGAAGAAGGCAGCACTACTGCAAGAGACAACGACTGTTCTTCAAAAGCAGTTTTGAAGATCTTCAAGATCAGATTTAGATCTAATTTTTGAAGAATTAATTGAAAAGGACAAGATCTTCAGATCTTACTTGAGTGGATATCGATAGAGGTCAGACACTTGCATTGCTACATCTAGAACCTCAGGCAAACATCGAAATCATCATAGGATAATTAGATTATCCAAAATAAAGATATAATTAAATTATATTTAATTTATTTTTATTTTTATTATTAGATTAATAAGATTAGATCTAAGGAGTCTCAAATTTGATTAGGATCTTAGAAAATTTTTTTTTTTTAAATATCCCTCTTGATCCAATTAGGTCTGAACAAACCTGATCTAGAAAATAGGTTTTTTCCTTCAACTTATATCAGAGCTAGGTTCCATAATTCATTAGATCTAATTTTAATTTATTTTTAATCTAATAATTAGTTGATTTTAGATATCATATTAGATGTTATTAGATCTAAAATTAAAAAATTAAAAATTAAATAATCTAGATCTAAGATGTATGAGATGCATGACTAGACTAGGAATAGAATTATTCTATGCATAGTCTAGCATGATCATAATTTTAATTTAATTAATTATAATTTTTAAATCTATTTATTTACTATTTTTTAATATTATAAATATTATAATTAAATCTAAAAAATAAAAAATAAATTTATTTAATTTATTCATATGAGATATGATAGATGCATGTTTAGACTAGTTGTAGAATAGTTCTACAAAATTATCTAGAATAAATTTTAATTTGATATGATCAAATTTAAATCTTATTTTTTGGAATGCTTTACTTGAGATAATTTAGATCTAAAAATATGCATGATATGATACATAAGAGAATGCACAAAACATGTTTTTAGTTAGTAATTAGATTATTTTATTATATGTGAATTATGATGTCGATCTAACTAGTTTTGTAGATTTACGGCATGTTGCTGATTAAGTGCATTTCTCGCTTGACCGGTTCTGATCATTAAGAAACGAAGTAGGGTTTAAAGGCCTCTTCTTTCTATTCGATGTGGGTGTTCTTATTGGTGTGTAGGGGTGGGCTGCAGCGTTTGACCTTAATCAAAAATCAAAACTTATTTTCTGCAAAATTCTAGATCCTAAAATCTTAGGATTTTATATACATATTTTATTTATGAACCTTAAACTTAATTGAGAATTAAGATTATGAAATATATTATATCTAAAATTAAGAATTTTTAAGACATATTCATAAAATTGGGTTTGGGCTTGGGTAGCTCAATTAGCTCTAGTGGTTGATTAAACCGAATCAAGAGTTGGTTAGATGGGATCAAGAGTCGGTTAGATGGGTTGCCACCATATGCTGCTAGGTGTCACTAGTAGATTTTGGGAGCAATTAGAATGATTTGGATGATCGATCATACTAGTTGTCTGAATCAGAAAAGTTCTGATCCATCGGAAGATGTTTCGATGATGTCGATGATAGAGATCATGACATATCCCATTATCATATAGAAGTGAATCTAACTAGGTCACACAAATAAGGATTTGGATCTAGATATCATCAATTAGATTAACCCAGTTCAATTGATTTGAATAAATTCAATTATTCAAGAAAATCGTGCTAACACACGATTGAGCCTAATGTTCTCCTTTAACAATCATTAAAGCTTGTCTCGATTGAGCCAAATATGTTTGGGCTCACTCAGAAACCTTTACTTGGTTTGACTGAAGCTTGTCCAGGTCAGAAAGGATTGTCTTAATTTATGAGATAAATTTGAGACAACACCTGCCATTTTCCATTGCCTACTAAATCTTATCTTCGGACGTTGGTCAAATGTTAACCCTGGATACTTAGACATCTGCCCATGTGTCATGCACCCATAGAAGAGTACCTGGGGACTTGTTCTCCTGCTTAAAAGTAGATAGAAGGAGGGTGCATGCCTAGGGAGGCTGTGCCCCATGAGGATAAAAGATGGAGTCCCATACAGATGGGACTCCAGGTTGCTTCAGGAGATTAAACTATATGGTGTCAGGAAGTCTTGTTTGACCCAATCTTGGCACCACCTAAGAAGAGTTTTAAGGGTCTCTCATCTGATTGGATTAGATGGTATCATCCCACCAATCAGATTTAGATTTGATTGCACAAAGGACTATGATTGGTCAGGATGATGTGGCACTGCATGGAGCAGCAGGGTCTATATAAACCCTATCCGCGCCTAAAATTCAATTCTTCTACCTTTAGCCCATGCCACATAGCCTCTCTCCCTTCTTCTCCATACCACCCTCTGGTCCTCTCTCTCCTCTCCATGCCCAAGGGCTTTTGGGCATGAATAAGGTGCGATCCAAGCAAGTGAAAGATGCTAGGTGAAGGGAAATCCTGATTTCCTGGTCCAGGTTCGTCCAGATCTGATTAGATCAAGAGATATATTTCAAAAATTTTCTCTTGATCTTAATCAGATCTTGATATATTTCAGATCTGATTCTTATTATTTTAATAAATAAAATAAAACAAGATAAATTAAATCAAATTCAATTTACCTGGTTTGGGTAATCCTATTACCCTGTAGATGATCCTGATTGCAGCGGAAGGTTCTGGATCTTAGCCATGCAAGCGCCTGGCCTCTACCGGTATCCACTTGGGTTGGATCTGGAGATCCTCTTCTTCTCTATCACACCTCCAAAAATCAGATCTGGATCTGATCTGGAGGATCTTCAAAACTCTTTTGAAGATCTGCAGTCGTCCTTTTGCAGCAGCGCAGCCTTCTTGCTTTTGATCGCCTTTCCTTGATCTGAATCGCACCAAACAAAGTCCAAAACACCTTTTGGACGTGGAGAGCAAGGGGAGAAGAGACTATGGCATGGAGAAGGAGGGGAGAGGCAGCCTTGGGGCGTATCTAATAGCATTGGATTATTAGGGTTGGGCGCAGGGTCTTATTTATAGACCTCTTGTGATCCAACTCCTCTTCCTCTCAACCAATCACAACCCTTTGTGAAATCAGATCTAAATCTGATTGGTTGGAATAGAGACCCCTGGATTCCTCCTTAGAGGGTGCCTAAGACCAGTCAAACTGGATTCTTAGTAGAACTCTAATTGGAATCCAAAAGGGAGGTGGAGTCCTTGTCCAACAAGGACTCCTAGGCGCCTCCTACTTGGGCTCACGCCACCCTTGGCGTGCGCCCTTCTCCTTGCCAGGTTCTGGCAGGGGGACAGGCCCCCACCAGCTCTCCAATAGGTGCATGACATGTGGTCAAAAGTCAAAGGGTCAATGGTCAACGTTTGACCAGTCAAAGGTAGACTTTTGACCAAAGTCAAAGAACAAGAAATGGCAGGTGACCAAAAATGGCAGGTAATGTCTTACAAATAAGACAACCTATTCTGACTTGGACAACCTCCAGTCAGACCATATGAAGGCCTCTGATTGAGCACAAACTCCTTTGGCTCAGTCAGGACAACTTATTTATGATAGTAAAAGAAGAACGTTAGGTTCAATCGAGTGCTAGCACGATTTCCTTGAACCTAATTGAATCTCATTCAGATCAATTGAACTAGATCAGTTCAATTGATGATCACCAGATTCAAACCCTTGTTTGTGTGACCCAGTTAGGTTCAGTTCTGTATGGTAATGGGATATGTCATGATCTCTATCATCGACATCATCGAAACTCCTTTCGATGGATCAGAACTCTTCTGATTCGAACAGCTAGAATGATCGATCATCTAAATCATTCTAATTGCTCCCAAAATCCACCAGTGACACCTAGCAGTATATGGTGGCAACCCATCAGAGCTGAATGCGAACCTCTTGGTGCAGCTACCTGTGTGATTAAGTTCTTCTATCTTGAGCCCCGATCAGATTAGGGTTAAGGTGAACTCGTCAAACCCTAGTCTCTGTCATATGATGTAATCATTCGATTCGAGTCCAATGTGAAAATCTAAATAGAAACTCTTTCTATTATTTCACTCTACCATGGCCATGGGCTTCTGGACTTGATTCTCATGATCATCATAGGGCTGCTCCTCTACCACCGAGGTAGATAGATTCCATCTTGATGCAATCCAGTTCCTACAATGAACATGTCATAGCCAACATACACCTCAGGGTTCCATATGGCTAGGAGACCGAGTAATGGTGTAGTCAAACTATAACACCCTCAAGGTGAACTGCCGATGCATCTCAGGTCAAAGAACCAGACACACTACTGCAGCATCGAGTCAGTCATTGACGAGAAGGTAGACTTCCTAATGACTACTCGAGGTGGTCACGCTCAGTGCCCTCGTTCTCTAACGAGTACCTGTACTCTCGCTCCGGTGTCTCCACACCGTAGACTCAAGACTCATCTACTAAAGAGAAGCGATTCGTACACCAACCTTCCGGATCAATCACCATCCTCGTGATGATCCTATGGTCGGGAGCTGTTTATGAGTTAATAATGATTATTCATGTCTTAAATTTTCAACTCTTGAAAATATGAATTATCATTACCATTAACTCAAAGGATGTATCACAGACACTAAATACACATATGTGATAGAAAATAACCCATTTCATTAATTATAGTCAAAATTATAATTTTGCCCCTAGAAGTGTATTACAAGTGTCAGCCAATTCTGGCTTCTAGGGCACATATATCTAACAATCTCCCACTTGTCCTAAAGCCAATTGGCTACAAGTCTAAGTCCCATCTTCTCAAGGTGGGCTTCGATCTTCTGCTGGCCCAACGGCTTTGTAAGTGGGTCTGCCACATTATCTGCGGAGTTGACTCTCTTGACCTCAACGTAACCTTTCTCAAGGTAATCGCGGATGAGATGGTATCACCGTTTGCTTAGGAACTCTTCCACCATTGCACAAACAGACTGCCAGATGTCGACTTTCGATCATCTATATCGGACATGAAGTCCGAGTCTGTGTATCCCTGGAACTTGGAGTTCTCCATTACCAAAGACCAACATCATATCCTTAGTTCTTCTCAAGTACTTAAGGATACATTTCACAGAAGTCCAGTGTTCTTCACCTGGATTTGACTGATATCTGCTTGTGACACTCACAGCATGGGCTATATCAGGTCGTGTACATAGCATGGCATACATGAGGCTCCCTATTGCAGAAGCATAAGGGATCTTGCTCATGCGTTCTATTTCCTCAGGTGTGCTGGGGCACATCTTCTTGGAAAGATGAATACCATGTCTGAAGGGTATTAATCCCCTCTTAGAGTTTTCCATACTAAACCTCTTTAGTACTTCCTCTATGTACATCTTCTGTGAAAGTCCTAGCATCCTATTCGGTCTATCCCTATAGACCTTAATTCCTAGAATAAAGGATGCTTCACCTAGGTCTTTCATGGAGAATTCCTTGGACAACCACATCTTGACTGATGTCAACATGGGAATATCATTCCCAATAAGGAGGATGTCATCCACGTACAATACGAGGAAGACAACAGCGCTCCCACTGACCCTTTTGAAAACACATGGTTCCTCTTCATTTTTGATGAAACCAAACTTTTTGATCACATCATTGAAACGAGTGTTCCAGCTCCGAGATGCTTGCTTAAGTCCATATATGGGACCTTTGCAGCTTGCAAACCTTGTGATCAGTATCACTGGATGTGAAACCTAGCGGCTGTTCCATATAGATATCTTCCTCAAGATATCCATTTAGGAATGCCGTTTTCACGTCCATTTGCCATATTTCATAATCGAAATAGGCTGCAACAGCAAGCAATGTGCGGATGGATTTTAGCATAGCTACTGGGGAAAAGGTATCCTGATAGTCAATGCCTTCACGTTGACTATAACCTTTTGCCACCAGTCTAGCCTTGAATGTCTCCACATTCCCATCTGCACCAATCTTTCTCTTGAAGATCCATTTACACCCAATAGGTACTATACCTTCTGGTGGATCTACCAAGGTCCAGACTTGGTTTGAGTGCATCGAGTCAATTTCTGACTTCATTGCCTCAAGCCATTTCTCGGAGTCGATATCTGATATCGCCTCGTTGTAGGTTTTGGGATCATCACCATGAGCACCATTACCTATGAGGAACATTTTCCTCTACATCCTCTGAAATAATACCTAAGTATCTTTCAGGGGGATGGGAAACTCTTTCCGATCTACGAGGTGGAGGAGGTAGTGTTCTTATTGGCTCAACCTGATTTGGTTCCACTTGGTCCTTAGCTCGTTCTGCTTGTGAGACTTTCTCATCAAGCTTAATCTGCTTTCCAATGCCACTATCTTGAATAAACTATTTTTCAAGAAATATGGCATGTCGACTCACAATCACATTGTGGTCTTCTGGAATGTAGAAATAGTATCCTAATGACTCTTTAGGATATCCTATGAATCGAGCTCTAAAGGACCTAAACTCTAACTTGTCCGCTTGTTGTCTTTTGACATGAGCCGGACAACCCCAAATTCTGAGATGACTCAGACTTGGTTTCTTACCGTGCCATATCTCATACGGTGTGGTAGGAACGGTTTTAGAGGGAACCCTATTCAGTAAATAGATTGAAGTTAATAATGAATGTCCCCAAAGAAAATCTGGGAGGTCTGTGAAGCTCATCATGGATCGAACCATATCCAATAGAGTCCGATTTCTCCATTCTGAAACCCCGTTGAGTTGAGGTGTTCCTGGTGGAGTCCATTGAGAGACTATGCCATTTTCCTTAAGATAGTCTAGGAATTCCCGGCTAAGGTATTCACCTCCTCGATCTGATCGAAGAACCTTAATGGGTTTTCCAGTTTGTTTTTCTACTTCATGTCTGAATTCTTTGAACTTTTCAAAAGGCTTCAGACTTGTGTCTCATAAGATACACATACCCATACCTAGACAGATCATCGGTAAAGGTAATGAAGTAGACAAAATTGCCTCTAGCCGGCACATCAAATGGGCCGCACACATCAGTATGTACTAGGGCAAGGAGATCTGTGGCCCTCTCCCCATGTCCAACAAAAGGGAGTTTAGTCATTTTGCCTTGAAGACAAGATTCACAAGTTGGATATGACTCAAAAGTCAATGGACTCAATAGCCCATTTTTCTCCAATTTGTTAATCCTATCTTCTGCTATATGACCTAATCTCAGGTGCCATAGATATCTGTCGTTTGGACTATCCCTAGGTCGTTTGGCATTCACGTTTTGCTCGATAGTTAAAATAGGTACATCAATATGTAGCTGATAAAGACCATTAATAAGGAAACCATTTGCAATTTTATTTCTTTCATAAAGAATGTTACAATGGTCCTTAAAGAAGGTGATCACATAACCTTCTTGTGCTAAGCATGAAACAGAAATCAAATTCCTGCTAGCTGCAGGCACATAATAACAGTCTTTTAAAACTAAGTCTAAACCAGATGGTAATCGAAGAGGGTATGTTCCCACGGCTACTGCAGCAACTCTTGCTCCATTACCGATGCGTAGGATCATGTCTCCATCCCTCAGCCTCCTGCTATCCTCAAGACCCTGCATAGAAGTGCACAGATGAGCACTAGAACCAGAGTCAAGCACCCAACTGGATGCAGAAGAAACCGTAAGGTTAGACTCAATAACGAGCATACCTCCAGAAGGACCTTCCTTCTTGTTCTTCAGGGTGGCCAGGTAAGTAGGGCAGTTCCGCTTCCAATGGCCGTCGCTGTTGCAATGGAAACACTTTCCTTTGCCATCGACCTTCTTCTTCGGTTCTGCCTTCTTCTTCTTTGATCCTTCCTACCTTTTGCTTTTTCACAGACTTCTTTTTCTTTCCATAAGACTTTCTTTTGGAAGAAGTCCGTTCCATAGCAAGAACTGAGCCTTTAGAACCTTTCATAGAAAGCTCAGCGGTAACCAGCATATTCATTCAACTCGGCCAAGGAATTTTGAAGTTTATGCATGTGGTAATTCATGATGAATTGCCCATATGCATCAGTCAAGGATTGCAGAATAATATCGTTCTGCAAGTCCAAGTCCAACTTCACACCGAGCTTCTCAAGCTCTTCCATGTCCTTGATCATTGTCAGACAGTGATCTTGGACTGACTGCCCATCACGCATCTTAGCCTTAAAAAGTCATTTTGTGACTTGATATTTGGCTGCGCGACTCTGTTCACCAAACATCTCCTGCAGGTGAGCCAACATTTGGCGAGCAGTCCCGATATCTTCATGTTGGCGCTGGAGCTCATCAGACATCGAGCCCAACATGTAGTATCTGGCCTTATTGTCTTCGTCAATCCATTTTTCCAGAGACGCTCTCTGTTCAGTGGATGGACGAGCTGGTAAGGTGGGAGGGTCCTGGTCCAAAACATGTGTTAACTTCTCTGAACCCAAAACAATTTTGTAGTTCCTGAGCCAATCTTTATAATTGGGTCCAGTCAGTCTATGTGTGTCCTAGGATACGTGCCAGTGGGTTGGACGCAGACATTTTCCTGTAGAGAGTCAAAGATTCTAGTTAGATACTGTAATTTTGACTTGACCAATTTGTTTAGGGATTTTATTTTTAAACAAATTAGCTCCCACTATTTTCTCGGATCCCTACACTCCCTCTGTAGAGATGCGAAAATCTCCACGATTAATGATTTCTAGTGGGTGGTGCGGTCTCACCAACTGACTCATCACCTCACCTAACAGTTATTGGTGATGGGTTAGCCAATGAGTGAACAACTCTTGTTCAATGATTCTCTAATCATGGTGCACCCAAACTTGGTCTCTAATTCATGAATCTCACCGTATCCGGAATATTGATCCACTCCTTAGTTAAGTCAGACCCACCATTTGCATAGACTGGGTTCCTAATTGAGTCTCTCACCGTATCCGAAATATTGAGCCCAACTCATCCTCCAGCCCATAGCATCCAATGCCTAATAGACATGGTTGCGTCTTCCCGGTGCAACTGAGCCACTGTATCCAGCCGAGAACAATCAACCCCGGGAAGGGCCCGCACATCTACAATGGTGGAAGACCTCAGACTTAATCTTTTCTTAGGGAGAATTGATTCAGGTCTCATTAAACTAGACTTGGCTTAGTCATAACAATTATGACTAACCTAGTGGCATGGGTTAGCTCGGATTATTGACCACCTCAGATCAGAACTGTGTCAACAGATATGGCCAGGTAAGTGAGACCGGTGGAAGGAATATGCCATTAACTCGCACAAGAACGCATTCAGGTCGAGTAGCTTCCAATTAAAAACCAGTCGGTCGTCTGTGCCAAACTTACCTTAGACACCAAATTGTTGAGTCAGAACCAATTGGGTTAGCCTACAATCCAGACTCTAACCTCTGAGCCTAATTAGGTCTTGCTTGATCGTGACTCGATCTTGACCCAGACTTAATCCTATTAGGCTGGTCAATTTAAGCATTGTTGATCCCATCTAACCAACTCTTGATTCGGTTTGATCAACCGCTTAGACCTAATTGAGCTACCCAAGCCCGAACCCAGTATTATGAATATGTCTTAGATCTGAAATTCTCAATTTTAGACCTAATTAATATTCCATAAACTTAATTCTTAATTAAGTTAGGGTTCATAAACAAAATATGCACAATAAATCCTAGGGTTTCAGGATCTAGGGTTTTGCAGAAAGTAAGTTTTGGGTTTCTGATTAAGGACGAACACGCAGCACCCCTACACATCATAAGAACACCCCATCGAATGGGAAGAGAGGGCCTTTAAACCCTTCTTCGTTCTTATGACCGGACGGCCAAGAGGAACGCCTTAATCAGGAACATTCAATACTACAAAACAATATCAGATCTATATCATATATCTCATATATAAAGTAGATCTAATCATGGCATATTTTGCATACATCTCATGTATCAAATCATGCATGTTTTCAGATCTAAATTATCACATAATAATCTAAAAAATTAGATTTAAATTGATCTAATCAAAATAAATTCTAATCTAGACAATTATGTAGAACTATTCTACAACTAGTCTAGACATGCATCTATCATATCTCATATGATATTTAAAATTAAATAATTTTTATTTGCTGTTTATCAGATGTTATTATAACACTTATAATATCAGAAAATAGTAAATAAGAAGATCTAAAATATGATTTAATCAGATTAAATCAAAGACATGCAAAACTATTCTATAGAACTATTCTATTCTAGAACTAGTCATGCATATCTTCATGTTCTTAGATCCAAATCATTTAATTTTAATTTTTTCTGATTTCAGATCTGATCACATCTCATGTGACATCTGAAATCACTTTATTTTCTAATTAAAATAAAATTAAAATCAGATCTAAATAATTTTAGAACCATGGCTCTGATACCAGTTGAAGGGAAATCCTGATTTCCCGGTCCAGGTTCGTCCAGATCTGATTAGATCAAGAGATATATTTCAAAAATTTTCTCTTGATCTTAATCAGATCTTGATATGTTTCAGATCTGATTCTTATTATTTTAATAAATAAAATAAAATAAGATAAATTAAATCAAATTTAATTTACCTGATTTGGGTAATCCTATTACCCTGTAGATGATCCTGATTGCAGCGGAAGGTTCTGGATCTTAGCCACGCAAGCGCCTGGCCTCTACCGGTATCCACTCGGGTTGGATCTGGAGATCCTCTTCTTCTCTATCACACCTCCAAAAATCAGATCTGGATCTGATCTGGAGGATCTTCAAAACTCTTTTGAAGATCTGCAGTCGTCCTTTTGCAGCAGCGCAGCCTTCTTGCTTTTGATCGCCTTTCCTTGATCTGAATCGCACCAAACTAAGTCCAAAACACCTTTTGGACGTGGAGAGCAAGAGGAGAAGAGACTATGGCATGGAGAAGGAGGGGAGAGGCAGCCTTGGGGCGTATCTAATAGCATTCACTCTTGGAATTAGGGTTGGGCGCAGGGTCTTATTTATAGACCTCTTGTGATCCAACTCCTCTTCCTCTCAACCAATCACAACCCTTTGTGAAATCAGATCTAAATCTGATTGGTTGGAATAGAGACCCCTGGATTCCTCCTTAGAGGGCGCCTAAGACCAGTCAAACTGGATTCTTAGTAGAACTCTGATTGGAATCCAAAAGGGAGGTGGAGTCCTTGTCCAACAAGGACTCCTAGGCGCCTCCTACTTGGGCTCACGCCACCCTTGGCGTGCGCCCTTCTCCTTGCCAGGTTCTGGCAGGGGGACAGGCCCCCACCAGCTCTCCAATAGGTGCATGACATGTGGTCAAAAGTCAAAAGGTCAATGGTCAACGTTTGACCAGTCAAAGGTAGACTTTTGACCAAAGTCAAAGAACAAGAAATGGCAGGTGACCAAAAATGGCAGGTAATGTCTTACAAAATAAGACAACCTATTCTGACTTGGACAACCTCCAGTCAGACCATATGAAGGCCTCTGATTGAGCACAAACTCCTTTGGCTCAGTCAGGACAACTTATTTATGATAGTAAAAGAAGAACGTTAGGTTCAATCGAGTGCTAGCACGATTTCCTTGAACCTAATTGAATCTCATTCAGATCAATTGAACTAGATCAGTTCAATTGATGATCACCAGATTCAAACCCTTGTTTGTGTGACCCAGTTAGGTTCAGTTCTGTATGGTAATGGGATATGTCATGATCTCTATCATCGACATCATCGAAACTCCTTTCGATGGATCAGAACTCTTCTGATTCGAACAGCTAGAATGATCGATCATCTAAATCATTCTAATTGCTCCCAAAATCCACCAGTGACACCTAGCAGTATATGGTGGCAACCCATCAGAGCTGAATGCGAACCTCTTGGTGCAGCTACCTGTGTGATTCAGTTCTTCTATCTTGAGCCCCGATCAGATTAGGGTTAAGGTGAACTCGTCAAACCCTAGTCTCTGTCATATGATGTAATCATTCGATTCGAGTCCAATGTGAAAATCTAAATAGAAACTCTTTCTATTATTTCACTCTGCCATGGCCATGGGCTTCTGGACTTGATTCTCATGATCATCATAGGGCTACTCCTCTACCACCGAGGTAGATAGATTCCCATCTTGATGCAATCCAGTTCCTACAATGAACATGTCATAGCCAACATACACCTCAGGGTTCCATATGGCTAGGAGACCGAGTAATGGTGTAGTCAAACTATAACACCCTCAAGGTGAACTGCCGATGCATCTCAGGTCAAAGAACCAGACACACTACTGCAGCATCGAGTCAGTCATTGACGAGAAGGTAGACTTCCTAATGACTACTCGAGGTGGTCACGCTCAGTGCCCTCGTTCTCTAACGAGTACCTGTACTCTCGCTCTGGTGTCTCCACATCGTAGACTCAAGACTCATCTACTAAAGAGAAGCGATCGTACACCAACCTTCCGGATCAATCACCATCCTCGTGATGATCCTATGGTCGGGAGCTGTTTATGAGTTAATAATGATTATTCATGTCTTAAATTTTCAACTCTTGAAAATATGAATTATCATTACCATTAACTCAAAGGATGTATCACAGACACTAAATACACATGTGTGATAGAAAATAACCTATTTCATTAATTATAGTCAAAATTACAATTTTGCCCCTAGAAGTGTATTACAAGTGTCAGCCAATTCTGGCTTCTAGGGCACATATATCTAACACTAGGAAAGGAAGAAGGCAGCACTACTGCAAGAGACAACGACTGTTCTTCAAAAGCAGTTTTGGAGATCTTCAAGATCAGATCTAGATTTGATTTTTGAAGAATTGATTGAGAAGAAAAAGATCTTCAGATCCTGCCCGAGTGGATATTGGTAGATGTTAGATGTGTGTGCCCTAGAAGTCAGAATTGGCCGACACTTGTTATACATTTCTAAGGACAAAATTATAATTTTGACTATAAATAATAAAATGGATTATTTTCTATCACAATGTGTATTTAGATTCTATGATACATTCATTGAGTTAATGGCAATGATAGTTCTTATATTCAAGAGTTGAAAATTTAAGACATGAATTTTCATTATTAACTCATAAAATGCTCCTGACTGTAGGATCATCATGAGGATTGTGATTGATTCGGAAGGTTGGTATACGATCGCTTCTTTAGGATAGATGAGTCTTGCGTCTACGATGTAGAGACACCAGAGCAAGAGTATAGGTACTCGTTAGAGAATGAGGGCACTGAGCGTGACCACCTCGAGCAGTCATTAGGAAGTCTACCTTCTCGTTGATGATTGGCTCGAAGCTACAGTTGTGTGTCTGATTCTTTGACCTGAGGTGCATCGACAGTTCACCTTGAGGGTGTTATAGTTTGACTACACCATGACTCAGTCTCCTAGCCATTTAGAACCCTAAGATGTATGTTGGCAATAGCATGTTCATTGTAGGAATTGGATTGCACCAATAGAAAATCTATCTACCTCGGTAGATGAGGAGTAGTCCTATGATGATCATGAGAATCAAGTCCATAAGCTCATGACCATGGTAGAGTGAAATAATAGAAAGAGTTTCTATTAAGATTTTCACATTATACTCGAATTGAATGATTAATCATATGATGGATATTAGGATTTGACAAGATTACCTTAACCCCAATCCAATCGAGGCTAAAGATAGAAGAACTTAATCACACAGGTAATTGCACCGAGAGATTCATTTTTAGTTTGATGGATTGCCACCATATGTTGCTAGGTGTCACTAGTGAATTTTGAGAGCAATTAGAATGATTTAGATGATCAATCATACTAGTTGTCTGAATCAGAAAAGTTCTGATCCATCGGAAGGTGTTTCGATGATGTCGATGATAGAGATCGCGACATATCTCATTATCATACAGAACTGAACCTAACTGAGCCACACTAACAAGGGTTTCAATCTGGATATCATTAATTAGACTAACCCAGTTCAATTGATTTGAATTAGATTCAAATAGGTTCAAGAAAATCATGCTAGCACACGATTGAGCCTAATGTTCTTCTTTAATTATCATTAAAGTTTGTCTCGATTAAGCCAAATATGTTTGGACTCCCTCAAGTACCTTTACCTGGTTTGATTGGAGCTTATCCAGATCAGAAAAGAGTTGTCTTAATTTATGAGATGAATTTGAGACAACACCTATCATTTTTCGTCATCTGCTAAATCTTGTTTCGGACATTTGATCAAATGTTGATCTTTGACACTTAGACATCTGCCCATGTGTCAAGCCATCATAGGAGAGAGTTGTTGGACTAGTCCACCTACTAAAAAATAGATGGATAAGGGGTGCATGCCTAGGGAGGCATGCGCCCATGGATAAAGCATCTGGAGTCCCGTACAGATGGGACTCTAGTTGCTTCAGGGATTCTACTTGGATGGCACCTAGAAGACTGCTTTGACCCAGTCTTGGTGCCATTTAAGAATGATTCAGAGGGGCTCTCATCTAATTGGATTAGATGATATCATTCCACTAATCAGATTTAGATTTGATTGCACAAAAAGCCATGATTGGTCGGGATGATGTGGCACTGTATGGTGCAACAGGATCTATAAAAATTCTGTTTACGCTAAGATCAAAGATGCTTGACCCATTGCCCATGCCACAAGGCTGCCCCTCTTCCTCCTCCATGCCACCTTTAGGTGTTCTCTCTCCTATCCACGCCCAAGAATTTTTGGGCATAAGTTTGGTGTTATCCAAGAAAGAGAAAGGCGACAGGAAAAGGAAGAAGGCAGCACTGTTGCAAGAGACAACTCACATCTTCGAAAGGAATTTTAAAGATCTTCAAAATCAGATTCAGATCTGATTTTTAGAGAAGTGATAAAGAAGGAGGAGATCTTCAGATCCTACTCAAGTGGATACCAGTAGAGGTCAGGCACTTGTGTGGCTAGATCTAGAACCTCAGACACACATCAGGATCATCATAAGATAATCAGATTATCCACAATAAGATAAAATTAAATTAGATTTAATTTATTCTTTATTTTATTTTATTTTTTTATTAAATCAATAATATAAGATCTGAAAGTCTTAGATCTAATTTGGATCCAAGAGAAAAATTTTTAAAATATCTCTTTTGATCCAATGAGATCCGAACGAACCTGATTCAAAAAACTAGGTTTTTCCTTTAGTAGAGGCTAGGCACTTGCATGGCTACATCCAGAACCTTAGACAAACATCGAAATCATCATAGGATAATTGGATTATCCAAAATAAAGGTATGATTAAATTAGATTTAATTTATTTTTATTTTTATTATCAGATCAATAAGATTATATCTGAGGAGTCTCAGATCTAATTAGGATCTTAGAGAAATTTTTTTTTGAAATATCCCTTCTGATCCAATCAGATATGAATGAACCTAATCCGAAAAATAGGTTTTTTCCTTCACTACTCCCATAGCTAGAACTGGAACAGACCTTCCATCTCCAACATTCAAGAATCGATCATTATTCTTAAATCTTCTACTAATTTGAAGTTCTTACAACGTATTGCAAATATGGACTGGACTTTTGGTATCCAATACCCAAGTAGAAGTATCACAAATAGAGAAATTACAAGGTATTATCATATAACATCCTTGATTAGCAACTACTTGCTCATCTCTCTTGTTCAGCCTGTTGGGGTCATGGAAATCATGATACTGAGGACGGATCCTCTTCCAATACCCCTACTTCTTACAATGAAAGCACTCTGCCTGATCTAGGTTATTCTTGGACCTTATGTTTAAATAGGCATAGAGGCCCTAGTACGAACTACTTTGTGCTGCTGAACAATATTCAACTTTCGATACTTATTATCAAAGTTGGATCCCATAAGTTAATCACTGTTTGATAGTGAATGAAACAACTGTGGTTAGGGTTTAACTACATAAAGGAGAACCAAAAGCCTAATTAGTAATTGATTCATTAAACCTAAAGATTTGAACTTTAATCAAAAGGTTTCTCCAACTATTTTATTTGAATTGATAGCCTCTACCTCTAATTCGAGGAATTACCTTAATCGTTAGTGGGTACTAAAATCCACATAGACTGCACACAAGTCCAATTATGGTTGGTCAACCTATATACATCTAAGGATAGGTTCATAATCAATTATTTCTCTAAATAATTTTTAGTAATTTAATTTTTCCCTAGGTATCTTTTCAGTAGGCTAGGGCCTCTACTGAAAGTTTCAGTTAGGTCCAACCATTAACTTGATCATACTTGGCTTATCTAACTAATGAATGATTAAGTCCAACTATGGTTGGTCAACCTAACCACCATTTAGAGAGATGCGGTCAAGAAATCATATTATAAATGATAATTCCATTAGCAGATAAGCACCAGGCCTATGGGCCTCCAATGATTATCAAACTAATGGACCCATTATCATGCACTTAATGGGAGGCTATGATCTAATTATCATAATAACTATTTTATTTTAAGGATCTAATAATTTTAGAGAATTTAATTAATTTAATTTTAAAAAAAGATTAGATTAACTAGCTTGTCATGGTCCTCCCACTAGCTTCACCAAGTCAACTTAAGGGAGACCATTAATATGCTCGTCTAGGAGCACCTAAATCATGAAGGAACCAGATCAAGGGTTTTATAGGTAGATCTTGAAAACTTTTTCAAGATCTTACAGTGAAAGACTTAATTAAATTAAATATTTATTTAAATATCTAGATCTTAGATCTATTACATAATCAAGATATGATATTAAATCAAAAATTAAAATCAAATAAGTAAAAGATTGATCAAATCAACCTAGATCTACACTACATCAAATGTAGGTATGAAGTTAATAGATCAGATCTATTACCTAAGCAAGTTTAGACATTCTAACTTACTGATCTAGGCTTGAGGATGAAGTCATGAGCCGCACATGCATCTAACTTCTAGGAGTCATCCACACGAGCCTACGATTTCGATCTGAAGTCCGATGCAAGAAATCGGCACAGCATGCTAGTACTGTACTGATCCTTCTTCGACGGTCGATCCGATGTTCCCTTCTTCAAAATTTGGACTCTCCAAAATATGAGAAGAAAGATGAGAGTTTACTGATCTGAGACTCTCTCAGAAAAAACTCAAAAAAAGGAGGAGAGATTGAAAATAAAACAGCCCTAGAAGAAGATCCTCTTCTTCTTCTCTTTTCTCTCACCTAGACACCTAGTGTGGTGCCTATGGAACCCCCATGCCCAAGGACCCTCTTCCTTTGACACCCCAAATCTCTCTCAAAGCTACATATTTCATAAAAAAATTAGAATAAAATTTATCTAATAAATAGAGGAAAAGAAGAGTTTAAGTTAGATCAAAATCCTAGACTAGGAATATCCAAACATGAGAAGTTGTTGGGGTGCCCAACTCTTGGGCGCCTAGTCCATAATTATTGGCGTGGATCAGCAAGAGAGGGTGCACAAAAAAAGAGATTATTTTCATGGAATAAGAGAATAATTAACTAAAAAAGAGGGCGGCACTCAAGGGAAGGTGTTTTGGTCAATAAGGATTCTATCTCATAGAATCCTAAGCAAAACTAACTCCTCTTTTGACTTGGTCTTCCAATAAATTGCCTTATGAGAAAAGGAGGAGAGAAAGAGGGCATGAGAAGCCATGGGAGTGGAGAATTTTCATGTAAGAAATAAAACAAAAAGGGTATGGGGCATGATGATTAAGTGGCATAAGTGATAGGGAGTCCGAGTCACACTGGGACTCCTATTTTGACTTGCTCAAACAAGATCTTTTAACCAAATAAAATCAAGATTAAACAAACCCAATTAAATAAGACCCTAATCTATTTATGGACTTAATTAAATCAAATTTAATTCTAATTTATTTTCTAATTAAATTAGAAAATTGGGTTAATCCGAGTCCTAGTTAGACTAGGACTAGTTCTTTCTTGCACTTGGCTTATCCAATAAACCAATTGGACTTGGTCCAATCAAGCCCAAACCAAATCTAATTAAATCATATTTAATTAGACTTAATCTCAACCTATTGGATTAATCAAATTAAGCCAATTAGCTATCCAATTGCTAATCGATCCTCCTGCAACACTTACACTAGTTAAACACCAATCGTATTGATTGTTTAACACTAGAACGATTCTTAATCATTGATCAACCATCCGATCAGATCGTAAGATCTAATGTATGTAATCTCATTGGTCCGAATCTAAGTCGATAGCATAGAAATAAATTTTTGTACCAATCGAAGTAACCATCTAGCAATGATACCCGATGGCTGGATAGGTCGAAGGTGTAGAACACCATCCTTGGAATCCATGCGGATATAGTTTCCATATAATTCATCCCCTTGACCACAATGCTCGTAGGACACCTCAGAGTTTAACTATCAACTTTAATCAGGTTGTCCACATTGTATTTCAAAATATCAAATCCATATGATGGATTATCCTGGCCAAGATTTTGTTATATTGAAATACAGTGATACATTCTTCTCCAACTCTTAGAGTGGTAAATTTCATTTTGATCATACTTCGACTTCGCAAGTACTTGACTATGCCCAAAAGCCTTCCATTGCTAAATTAAAAATTTAGTTAGTCTGATGCCAAAGCACAGTGAGTTGCTTATAAGTCACTAAGGTAATCTCAGATCTAAGGGATACTTATATCTATATCCCATCAGAGACATTCTTGACAGTAGAATGCTCTGGAGTTGATCACGTTCAATGATGATGTACCCATATATCTCATCTATATGCCATACCAGTGTCTCCACACTCTTTGGTTAAGAGGACAACCAACCTATATGGCATATAGCGACCTATACTTGATAGATGCTGTTGTCCTAATTAACAGCCTATCATTTGGTCGTGAACAAATTTAAGGACTAATCGATAAATCCTCTCTTTATCGAAACTAAGCAGTTCTAAGGACTTCATTACAACAATGGAGTTCATTAGAAGATGTAAACTTATGATGAAAAATATGTCAAAATATTTTTATTAATTAATAAATTAATTATAATTATAGGATAGCTCAACCATCAATAGGCTGACGATTGGCTTTGGGACATAATTTTCAACAAATTCCACTTGTCCTAAAGCCACTCGGCACAGTATCTAATACCCATCTTTGACTTATGGTTGTTGAACTCCTTGATTGCCAGGGCTTTAGTGAAGGGGTCGGTTAGGTTCTCATTTTCGTCGATCTTCTGAAGGTCGACATCACCACGATCCACGATCTCACAGACTAAATGACAGCAGCACGAAATGTGCTTTATCCGCTGGTGTGCCTTTGGTTCCTTTGCTTGAGTTGTGGTGCCAGTGTTGTCGCAGTAGAGTGGGACTGGACCATCAATGGAGGGTGCTACTCCAAGCTCGGTGATGAACTTCTTTAGCCACACAGCTTTCTTTGTTGCATCTGATGCTGCCATGTACTCTACTTCGCAAACAGAGTCAGCCACTGTATGCTACTTGAAACTTTTCCAGCAAATGGCTCCACTATTTAGAGTAAAGATATCCCCCAACATACTTTTACTGTCATCATGGTCAGATTAAAAGCTAGAGTCTATAAATCCCACAGGCTTCAGATTTGACTCACCATAAACCAACCATTGATTCTTAGTATTTCTCAAATACTTAAGGATGGTTTTAACCATCTTCCAATGATTTTCTCCAGGGTCAGACTAGTATCTACTCACCACTCCTAGTGAGTATGCCACGTCTGATCTCGTACATATCATTACATACATAATAGATCCCACTATCGAAGCATATGGGATTCTACTCATACGCTCTCTCTCTTCAGGAGTTGTCAGACAATCTTTTTTAGAGAGAGAAATTTCTTGGCCTATCAGGAGATATAGTCCTTTTTGGAATTCTCCATGCTGAACCTCTTTAGCACAGTTTCTATATACGTAGACTGAGATATACCAAGCATCCTTTTAGATCTATATCCCTATAGATCTTCATCCTTAGGATGTAGGATGCTTCACCCAAGTCCTTCATGGAGAATTGTGATGACAACCAGACTTTTATTTCTTGTAGTGTGGGAATACATTTTCGATTAAGAAAATATCATCCACATACAAAATAAGGAATACCACTGCTGGACCATTTGCCCATTTATAAATGCAGGGTTCTTCTCCATTTTTAACGAAGCCATACATTTTGATTACTTTATCAAAATGCATGTTCGAACTACGAGATGCCTGCTTCAATCCATAAATGGATCTCTGAATCTTGCACACCTTGGACTCAACTATGGATGTGAACCCTTCAAGTTGTATCATATACATTTCTTCGGTCAGCTCTCCATTTAGAAAAAGTTATCTTCACATCCATCTGCCAGATCTCATAGTCTAGATGGGCAGCAATGGCAAGCATGATCCAAATGGATTTGTTAAGTTCGATCGGGATGATTGCCTCTATTCCAAAAGCTAAGATGAATAATGTTTCTCCAATCGGTAGCCTTTAGGTAGTGCGGTATACCCATAGAACATGATAAAGTTCATCCACCCAGGCCCCTCTTGCTCTTTCGAGTCTTGTCTTGATGCCTTGCAATAGGATCCGATTGATCTCTTCAGCTTTCTCATTTGTCTGTGGTGAGCTACGACATAAAGAGGTAGAAGATATTTAGACTTTCATAGAACTCGACGAACCTCGCCTCGATGAATTATCGGCCATTATCTATTATGATAGTTTCGGGATAGTCCAAATTTGCAGACGACCGACTTTCAAGACGAAGTCCTTGCACCTTGGCTTCGATAATCTTTGCCAGTGGTTCAGTCTCGATCCATTTAGTGAAATAGCCAATGGCGACTAGGAGAAACTTTTGTTGCCCAGGTGCCATTGGGAAGGATCCAAGAATATCCATTCTCCACTGCATAAATGGCCAAGGAGCACTCAACGGGACTAGCTCGATGGCTGGTTGCCTTTGGACATTTGCATTTCTTTGACAGCGGTCACATCTCCTGACGTAATCAACACAATCATCATACATAGTCGGTTAGTAATATCCTTATCGGAGTGGCTTATGAGATAGAGATCTGGCACTCAGATGGCTCACGCAAATTTTCTCATGCATTTTTCATAATGTGAAATCGGCCTCAAAGGGTCGGAGGCATCTTAATAATGGCAGAAAATATGACCTTTTATACAACTTATTCTCATAAAGAACATACCGGGAGGCTTGGTTTCTTAAATTTTGAGCCTCTTTTGGGTCACGAGGAAGAACCCCATCCTTAAGATAAGTAGTCAATGGGTCAATCCAGCAAGGCTCCTGACCAACCTGCATGATGAGCTGCAGTTCCTTTATGCATGGGCATTTCAATGTCTCATAATAAACTTATTTTCGAAGCTCATTAGGAGCTAGGATGGCTAGCTTGGAAAGAAGGTTGGCCCTACCATTTTTTGCCCTTAAGGATTTATTGAATACTGAAGCTATCGAAGGCTGGGAGTCAAGTTCTTCACCTTCTTAAGATATTTTACCATGCTTTCTTTCTCAGGACTTCATAACTGCCGCTGACCTACCCCATGACCAGTTGAGAGTCACTGCAAACCTGAAGCTGATCAGCTCCTGATTCTTTGGCTATCCTGAGCCTGACTATTAGGGCTTCATATTCTGTCCCATTATTTATCGTCGGAAATTTTCAAAATGTATCACGTACTTTCCATGATGATTTCTTTCTAGATTGATCAAGGATCAGCCTCAGCACCTACTCCTAGAAGTGCATTGAAGGAGCTATAGACATGTACAGGGACCCAAAAATCTTTCAGAAAGGTCCATTCTTTCTTTCAGAGGAGCTCGGGTGCAACCATGGAAATGTTGGTTTCCATTGTTGAAGCTTGACATCGTTTGGGATGGTATATTCAACTATGAAGTCGGCCAGTGCCTGAGCCTTGATTGCTGGCTGAGGTTGATAGTTGATGTCGAACTCTGTTAATTCAATGGCCCATTTTGCAATTCTTTCAGAAGCATCTGTTTGATAAAGGATCGCTCTGATTGGCTAGTCAGTGAGGAGTATTATAGTATATCTATGGAAGTAAGGCCGAAGTCTCTTTGCTGCAATCAGAAGAGCATAAGTCAATTTTTCCAACTTTGTATACCTGATCTCGGCATCCCTTAGGATCCGACTTATGTAGTAGACTGATCACTGCACTTTCATCTCTTCTTTGACCAGGACTGTCACTAGCGCCGTAGGATAGATCGTGAGGTAGAGAAATAGCTCCTCTCTGGATTCGAATTTGGCTAGTAGGGGAGGTGAGCTGAGGTAGTTCTTGAGCTCGTCGAACATCTTTTGGTATTCCTGAGTCCAATGAAAATTTTTTAGTTTTCTGAGGATTTGGAAGAAGGGCATGCAGTGTTCGATCGATCTCGAGATAAAATAATTTAAAGATGCCACCTTCCTGGTCAGGCGCTGAACTTCTTTGATGGACTTCGGAGTAGTCATCTCTTCGATAGCTCAAATCTTCTCTGGGTTGGCCTCAATCTCTCGTCTCGAGACCATGAATCCCAAAAATTTTTTTGAGGCTATCTTAAAGGTGCACTTGGTTGGGTTTAGCTTTATCTTATATTTTCTGAGCACATCGAAAGCCTCTTCAAGATCGGCAATATGATTGATAGACATTCAATTTTTGACCAGCATGTCGTCGACGTAAACCTTCATATTATAGCCGATTTGCTTCTTGAAGATTTTATTAACCAAGCACTGATAAGTCATGCCTGCATTCTTAAGCCCAAAGAGTCATGATCCTGTAATAGTAAAGACCATGGTTAGTAATAAAAGCAGTCTTCTCCTCATCCTCTGATGCCATCCAAATTTGGTTGTAGTCAGAGAAGGCATCCATGAAGGTGAGGAGCTCGTAGCTTGAAGTTGCATCCACTAGTTGGTCGATTCTAGGCAAAAGATAGCTGTCTTTTGGGCAGACCTTATTAAGCTTCTTAAAGTCAATGCACATCTTCTACTTGCCATTGGTCTTCTTGACTAGGATCATGTTAGAGATCCAAGTTGGATAGCTGACTTTTTGAATAAATTTGTTGAGAAGCTTGTCGACTTCTTCTGCTGTTGTCTTCTGCCTTTTTGGTGCATGGCCCCAAACTCTTTCTTTCATTATTTGATGCTTGGGATCAACAGCCAGCCGACGTTCCATAACCTCAGCAATAATCCCTATGAGGATTTGTGGTGCTCCCAAGCCTTGGGAGGCCACGGAAGGAGTCAGGGTGTTGGCTCCGAGGATTCTAGTAGCTTGGTTGGTGCTTCGGAGACCTAGGATATAAGGTGAAGCAAGAAACCAAAGCCGGAGAATCAAGATTGTAAAAAGAAGATTTTTTGTAGGTTAGCCGGCTTAGTCCAAAACTGGGTCGGCTAAGTCTCAGTGCACAGGTAAAATAGAGAGCTGAGCATTCAGAACTGTTGGCACGACACAGGACTGGATCGGCTCAATTTTAGATTGAGCTGACCTAGTGGAACTTAGCTGGCTCAGACTGAGCCAGCTTAGTGCACGGGCAGAGTTACACGAGGATTTATTTTGGGCTAGTGTCTGAGACTGAGCCGGCTCAGTGCACGTGCAGAGTTACGTGAGGATCTATTTTAGGCTAGGGTCTAGGTTGATCCTAGGGATCTTAAGGCCTTGTTTGAGAGGTCTTAAGGGAGCTAACTCATGTATGGGTCGGGTCTAGATCCAGAGGATGAGAGCATGAGAGATATGGGTGTACATGGGCTCAGTGAGTGCTTTTATGTATTGGGATAGCCAGGGGAGTTTTTGGTCGGGCCTAATGGCTATGTATAAATATATAGGTTGTATTAGAATTTTCAAGGTTGAAATCAATATAGACCTTTTCTCCCTCAACTCTCTTCTTCTCTTATCTCTAGAGTTGCCGCCCTAGGATTCTTGAAGAAGCCCTAGAGAAGGGGGCATCTCCCTCAAGCCCAAGGAGGGAGGCACCCCATCACAGATCCAAGTGGAGGATTAGTGGTTTGTTGCATATAGAGAATGTCACAGGTTCCTTCAGGTCCGTGTTAAAGATCAAGAGCTTCCGCTAAAGGGAAAATCCTATTTTTCGGATTAAGTTCATTCAGATCTGATTTGACCAAGAGAAATATTTCAAAATTTTTTTTCTTAGATCTAAATTAGATCTGATACTTTTCAAATCTAATTTGATGAATCTAATAAAATAAAATAAAATAAATTAGATTTAATTTATACCTTATTCTTGGTAATCTTATTATCCTATGATGATCCTACTGATTGCCTGAGGTTCTAGATGCAGCCATGCAATCGCTTGGCCTTTACCAGTATCTACTTAGATAGAATTTAGAGATCTTCTTCTTCTCAATCTTTCCTCCAAAGATTAGATCTGGATCTGATCTTGAAGATCTTCAAAATAATTTTTGAAGATCCGATGTCATCTCCTGCAGTAGTGCTGCCTTCTTTTTTTCTTGTCGCCTTTATCTTGCCTGGATCACACCAAACTTGAGCCCAAAGCCTCTTGGGCATGGAGAGGAGAGAGAAGATTAGAGGTAGGCATGGAGGAGAGGGGAGAAGGCTATGTGGCATGGGCATGGGAAGAGCTCTCTCAAACCTAGGCGTAGACAGGGTTTATATAGACCCTACTGTGCCATGCAGTGCCACATCATCCCGGCCAATCATGTCTCTACGTGCAATCGGATCTGAATCTGATTAGTGGGATGATATCACCTGATCCAATTAGATGAGAGCCCCTCTCAAACATCCTTAGGTAGCACCAAGACTAGTCAAAGTAGAGTCTTTAGTGCCACCTTGTTTGATACCATAAAGCAACCTAGAGTCTCATCTATATGGGACTCCAAGCGTCATTATCCTTGGGCGCATGCCTCTCTAGGTGTGTGCCCCCTCCTTTCCTCTTTCTAGCAGGGGGACAAACCCCCATCTACTCTCCTATAAATTCATGATGTCTAAGTATCAAAGATCAATATTTGACCAATGTCAAAAGACAAGAATTAGTAGGTGACGGAAAATGGCAGGTGTTGTCTTAAATTTATCTCATAAATTAAGACAATCTTTTTCTAACTTGGACAAGCTCTAGTTAGACCAAGTAAAGGTACCTAAGTTAGCCCAAATATAATTGGCTCAGTCGAGACAACATTTGATGAATGTTAAAGGAGAACATTAGGCTCAATGTTGTGCTAGCATGATTTCCTTGAACCTAATTGAATCTAATTCAAATCAATTGAACTAGGTTAGTCCAATTGATGATATCTAGATCCAAACCCTTATTTGTGTGATCAAGTTAGATTCAGTTCTGTATGGTAATGAGATATGTCACGATCTCTATCATCGACATCATCGAAACACTTTTCGATGGATCAGCGACAACTAGAATGATCGATCATCCAAATCATTCTAATTGCTTTCAAAATCTACCAGTGACACCTAGCAGTATATGGTGGCAACCAATTAGAACTAAAAATGAACCTCTCGGTGTAGTTACCTATATGATTAAGTTCTTCTATCTTTATCCCCGATCGAATTAGAGTTAAGGTGAACTTGTTAAACCCTAATATCCATCATATGAATTAATCATTCGATTCAAATCCAATATGAAAATCTTAATAGAAACTCTTTCTATTATTTCACTCTACCATGGCCATGGGCTTATGGATTTGATTCCTGTGATCATTATAGGACTACTCCTCATCTACCGAGATAGATAAATTTTCTTTTGGTGCAATCCAATTTCTATAATGAATATGTTACAACCAACATATACCTCAGGATTTTGAATGACTAGAAGACCAAGTCATGGTATAGTCAAACTATAACACCCTCAAGGTGAACTGCCGATGCACCTCAGATCAAAGAATCAGACACACCACTGCAGCTTCGAGCTAGTCATCGACGAGAAGGTAGATTTCTTAATGACTGCTCAAGGTGGTCACGCTCAGTGCCCTCGTTCTCTAATGAGTACCTATACTTTCACTTCAGTTTCTTGACACCGTAGACTTAAGACTCATCTACTATAAAGAAGTGATTGTACACCAACCTTTCAGATCAATCACCATCCTCATGATGATCCTACAATCAGGAGCATTTTATGAGTCAACAATGAAAATCCATGTCTTAAATTTTCAACTCTTGAGAATAAGAATTATCATTGCCATTAACTCAAGGGATGTATCACAGACACTAAATACATATTATGATAGAAAATAATCCATTTTATTATTTATAGTTAAAATTATAATTTTATCTTTAGAAGTATATTACAAGTGTCAGCCAATCTGATTTTTAGGACACATATCTAACAAACTTCCACTTTACCTAAAGCCAATTGGCTATAAATCTAGGTCCCATCTTTTAAAGGTGGACTTTGATCTTCTGCTGGCCCAATGGCTTTGTAAGTGGGTCTGCCGCATTATCTGCGGAGTCAACTCTCTTGATCTTGACGTAACCTTTCTCGAGGTAATCACGGATGAGGTGGTATCACCGCTCGATGTGCTTGGATTTCTGGTGAGACCTCGGCTCCTTAGCAAGAGCTATGGCACCATTATTATCATAGTACAGAGGAATGGCATCTGATGGCATCACTCTAATTTTTGTGGCAAACTTTTTGTACCAGAATGCCTCCTTCATAGCTTCTGACGCAGCGATGTACTCTGCTTCCATGGTGAAATCTGTTATCACTATCTGCTTGAAACTCTTCCAACTGATAGCACCATCATTACATACAAATAGACTCCTAGATGTCAACTTTCGATCATCTATATCGGACATAAAATTCGAGTCTATATACCCTTAGACTTGGAGTTCTCCATTACCAAAATTCAACATCATATCCTTAGTTCTTCTCAAGTACTTAAAGATATATTTCACAAAAGTCCAGTGTTCTTCACCTAGATTCGACTGATATCTGCTCGTGACATTTACAGCTTGGGCTATATCAGGTCATGTACATAACATGGTATACATGAGGCTCCATATTACTGAAGCATAAGGGATCTTGCTCATGCATTTTATCTCTTCAGGTTTGCTAGGGCATATCTTCTTGCAAAGATGAATGCCATGTCTGAAGGTACCAAATCCCTCTTGAAGTTTTTCATGCTAAACCTCTTTAGCACTTCCTCTATATACATCTTCTATGAAAGTCCTAGCATCCTATTCGGTCTATCTCTATAGACCTTAATTTCTAGAATAAAGGATGCTTCTCCTAGATCTTTCATCAAGAATTCTTTGGATAACCACACTTTAACTATGGTCAACATAGGAATATCATTTCCAATAAGGAGGATATCATCCACATGCAATACGAGGAAGACAATAGCGCTCCCACTGACCATTTCGAAGATACATGGTTCTTCATTTTTGATGAAATCAAATAATTTGATCACATCATTAAAATGAATATTCTAGCTCCGAGATGGTTGCCAAGTCCATATATGGACCTTTGCAGCTTGCATACTTTGTGATCAACATCACTGGATGTGAAACCTAGCGGCTGTTCCATATAGATATCTTTCTCAAGGTATCCATTTAAGAATACCATTTTCACATCCATTTGCCATATTTCATAATCGAAACAGACTGCAATAGCAAGTAATGTGCGGATGGATTTTAGCATAGCTATTAACGAAAAGATATCCCGATAGTCAATGCCTTTGCATTGACTATAATCTTTTGCCACAAATCTAGCTTTGAATGTCTCCACATTTCCATCTGTACCAATCTTTCTCTTGTAGATCCATTTACACCCAATAGGTACTAGACGTTCTCATGGATCTACCAAGCTCCAAACTTGGTTTGAGTGCATCGACTCAATTTCTGACTTAATTATCTCTAACCATTTCTCGGAGTCGATATCCGATATTGCCTCATCATAGATTTTGGGATCATTACCATGAATCCCATTACCTACGAGGAATATTTTCTCTACTTCTTCTGAAACAGTACCTAAGTACCTCTCAGGGGGACAGAAAATCCTTTTTGATCTACGAGGTGGAGGAGATAGTGATTGTATTTGCTCAACTTGATTTGGTTCCATTTGGTTCTTAGTTCATTGCTTTTGTGAGACTTTCTCCTCGAGCTTGATCTATTTTTTAATGCCACCATCTTGAATAAACTATTTTTCAAGAAAGATGGTATGTTGACTCACAATCATATTATGATATTCTAGAATGTAAAAATAATATCCTAATGACTCTTTAGGATATCCTGTAAATCGAGCTCTAAAGGACCTGAAGTCTAACTTATCCACTTGTTGTCTTTTGACATGAGCCAGACAACCTCAAATTCTGAGATGACTCAGACTTGGTTTCTTACCATGCCATATCTCATAAGGTGTGGTAGGAATGGTTTTAGAAGGAACCTTATTTAGTAAGTATATTTCAGTTAATAGACTATATCCCCAAAGAAAATTAGGAAGATCTGTGAAGCTCATCATGGATCGGACCATATTTAATAGGGTCCGACTCCTCCATTCTAAAATCTCGTTGAGTTGAGGTATTTCAGGTGGAGTCCATTGAGAGATTATGCCATTTTGCTTGATATAGTCAAGAAATTTCTGACTAAGATATTCACCTCCTCGATCTGATCAAAGAATCTTAATTAGTTTTCCAGTTTGCTTTTCTACTTTATATCTGAATTTTTTGAATTTTTTAAAAGCTTCAGACTTGTGTCTCATAAGATACACATACCCATACCGAGATAAATCATCGGTAAAGGTTATGAAGTAGACAAAGTTGCCTCTAGCTGGCATATCAAATGGGCCGCACACATCAGTATGTACTAGGGCAAGAAGATCCGTGGCCCTTTCTCCATGTACTACAAAAGGGAGCTTAGTTATTTTGCCATGAATACAAGATTCACAAATTGGATATGACTCAGAAATCAATGAACTCAATAGTCCAATTTTTTTTAATTTGTTAATCTTATCTTCTGCTATATGACCTAGTCTTAGGTACCATAGATACCTATCATTTGGATTATCCCTAGGTCATTTTGTTCTTATGGCATTCACATTTTCCTCGAAATTAAAAATAGATATATCAATATGTAACTGGTAAAGACCATTAATAAGAAAATCACTTGCAATTTTATTTCTTTCATAAAGAATGTTACAATGATCCTTAAGAAAACTAATTACATAGCCTTCTAGTGCTAAGCATGAAATAGAAATCAAATTTTTGCTTGCTGCAGGCATATAATAACAGTCCTTTAATACTAAGTCTAAACTAGATGGTAGTCGAAGAGGGTATGTTCTCACAGCCACAGCAACAACTCTTGCTCCATTTTCAATGCGTAGGATCATCTCACCATCCCTCAGCCTCCTGCTATCTTTAAGATCCTATATGGAAGTGCACAAATGAGCACTAGAATCGGAGTCAAGCACCCAACTAGATGCAGAAGAAATCATAAGGTTAGACTCAATAATGAGCATACCCCCAGAAGGACCTGCCTCCTTTTTATTCTTCAGGATGGCCAGGTAAGTAGAGCAGTTTCGCTTCTAGTGGCTGTCAGTGTTGTAATAGAAACACTTTTCTTTGTCAGCGGCCTTCTTCTTTAGCTCTGCCTTCTTTTTCTTTCCTTCTTTCATCTTCTGCTTTTTCATAGACTTCTTCTTCTTTCCAAAAGACTTTCTCTTGGAAGAAGTTCGTTCCATAGCAAGCATTGAGCCTTTAGAACCTTTCATAGAAAGCTCAGCAGTAACCAACATGTTCATAAGCTCGGCCAGAGAATTTTAAAGTTTATGCATATGGTAGTTCATGATGAACTACCCATATGCATTAGTCAAGGATTGTAGAATTATATCATTCTGTAGATCCAGGTCCAACTTCACTCTGAGCTTCTCAAGCTCTTTCAAGTCCTTGATCATCATCAGACAATGATTTTGGATTGACTGTCCATCATGCATTTTAGCCTTGAATAGTCATTTAGTGACTTGATACTTGGCTGCGCGACTCTGTTCACCAAACATCTCTTGTAGGTGAGCCAATATTTGGCTGGCAGTCCTGATATCTTCATGTTGGCACTGAAGCTCATCAGACATTGAGCCCAACATGTAGTACCTGATCTTGTTATCTTCATCCATCCACTTTCAAGAGACGCTCTCTATTCAGCGGATGGACGAGCTAGTAAGGTGGGAGGATCCTGGTCCAATACATGAGTTAACTTTTCAGAATCCAAAATGATTTTAAAGTTTCGAAGCCAATTCTTGTAATTGGGTCCGGTCAGTCTATGGGTGTCCAGGATACGTGCTAGTGGGTTGGAGACAAACATTTTTCTATAGAGAGTCAAAGTTTCTAGTTAGATATTGTACTTAAGACTTGACCAATTTGTTTAAAAATTTTATTTTTAAATAAATTAGCTCCCACTATTTTTTTGGATCCCTACACTTCCTCTGTAGAGATGCAAAAATCTTCATGATTAATGATTTCTAGTGGATGGTGCGGTCCCACCAACTGACTCATCACCTCACCTAATAGTTATTGGTGATGGGTTAGCCAATGAGTGAACAACTCTTGTTCAATGATTCTCTAATCATGGTGCATCCAAACTTGATCTCTAATTCATGAATCTCACCGTGCTCGAAATATTGATCCACTCCTTAGTTAAGTCAGACCCACCATTTGCACAGATTGGATTTCTAATTGAGTCTCTCACCGTATCCAAAATATTGAGCCCAATCCATCCTCCAAGCCGTAGCATCCAATGCCTAATAGACATGGTTGCATCTTTCTCGGTGCAACTGAACCACTGTAACCAGTCGAGAACAATCAACCTCGGAAAGGGCCCGCACATCTACAATGGTGGAAGATCTTAGACTTAATCTTTTCTTAGGAAGATTTGATTTAGGTCTCATTAAACTAGACTTGACATAGTCATAACCATTATGACTAACCTAGTGGCATGGGTTAGCTTGGATTATTGACCACCTTAGATCAGGACTGAGCCAACAAATATGGCCAGGTAAGTGAGATCGATGGAAGGGATATGCCATTAACTCGATAAGAATGCATTCGAGTCGAGTAGCTCCAATTAAAAATCAGTCGATCGTATCTGCCAAACTTACCTTAGACACCAAATTATTGAGCCAGAACCAATCGGGTTAGCCTACAATCCAGACTCTAACCACTGAGCCTAATTAGGTCTTAGCTTGATCGATCACTCACGTGACTCGATCTTGACCCAGACTTAATCCTATTAGGCTGGTCAATTTAAGCACTCTTAATTCGGTTTGATCAATCGCTTAGACCTAATTGAGCGACCCTAGTCCTAACCCAATTTTATGAATATATCTTAAATCTAAAAATTCTTAATTTTTAGACTTAACCTATTTTATAATCTTAATTCTTAATTAAGTTTAGGATTCACAAACAAAACATGTAAATAAAATCCTAGGATTTCAGGATCTAGTATTTTGTAGAAAATAAATTTTTGGATTTTTGATTAAGGACGAACGCACAGCACCGCTATACATCATAAGAACACCTATCAAATGGGAGGAGAGGGCATTTAAACTCTACTTTGTTCTTATGATCGGATGGCCAAGGAAAACGTCTTAATCAAAAATATAAAACTACAAAACTAGTTAGATCTACATCATATATCTCATATATAAAAATTGATCTAACTATAAACATGTTTTGCATACATCTCATGTATCATATTATGCATATTTTTAGATTTAAATTATCTCATAATTATCTAAAAAATTAAATTTAAATTGATCATATCAAAATAAATTCTATTCTAGATAATTATGTAGAACTATTCTACAACTAGTCTAAACATGCATTCATCATATCTCATATGAATCAAAAATTAAATAATTTTATTTTCTATTTTTTAGATCTTATTATAATATTTATAATATTAAAAAATAATAAATAAATAGATCTAAAAATTATAATTTAATTAAATTAAATTATGATCATGCAAGACTATACATAGAACAATCCTATTCTACAACTAGTCATGCATCTTGTATAACTTAGATCTAAATTATTTAATTTTAATTTTTTTTATTTTAAATATAATCATATCTTATGTGATATCTAAAATTATCTAATTATTGAATTAAAAATAAATTAGAATTAGATCAAAATTATTTATAAAAATCTGGCTCTGATACAAGTTGAAGGGAAAATCCTATTTTTCGGATCAGGTTCATTCAGATCTAATTTTGACCGAGAGAATTATTTTAAAATTTTTTTTCTTAGATCTAAATTAGATCTAATACTTTTTAGATCTAATTTGATAAATCTAATAAAATAAAATAAAATAAAATAAATTTAATTTAATTTATACCTTGTTCTTGGGTAATCTTATTTTTCTGTGATGATCCTGCTGATTGCTTGAGATTCTGGAGGTAGCCACGCAATCGTCTGACCTCTATCAATATTCACTTAGGTAGGATCTAGAGATCTCTTCTTCTTAGTCTTTCCATCAAAGATTAGATCTGGATCTAATCTTGAAGATCTTCAAAATAATTTTTGAAGATCCAATGTCGTCTCTTGCAATAATGCTGCCTTCTTCCTTTCTTGTCGCCTTTCTCTTGCCTGGATCGCACCAAACTTGAGCCCAAGGCCTCTTGGGTGTGGAGAGGAGAGAGAGGATCAATGGTAGGCATGGAGGAGATGGGAGAAGGCTATGTGGCATGGGCAAGGGGAGAGCTCTCTCAAACCTAGGCACAGACAAGGTTTATATAGATCCTGCTACGCCATGCAATGCCACATCATCCTAGCCAATCACGTCTCTACATGCAATCAGATCTATATCTGATTGGTGGGATGACATCACCTAATCCAATCAGATGACAGCCCCTCTCAAACATCCTTAGGTGGCACTAAGACTGATCAAAGTAGAGTCTTTGAAGCCACCTTATTTGATACCATGAAGCAACCTGGAGTTCAATCTGTATGGAACTCCAGGCATCATTATCCTTAGGTGCTCACCTCCCTAGGCATATGCCCCCTTCTTTCCTCTTTCTAGTAGGGGACAAACCCTCATCTGCTCTCCTATGGGTGCATGAGACATGGATAGATGTCTAAGTATCAAAGGTCAATGTTTGACCAAAGTTAAAAGACAAGAATTAGCAGGTAACGAAAAATATCAGATGTTGTCTCAAATTTATCTCATAAATTAAGACAATCCTTTTCTAACCTAGGCAAGCTCCAATCAAATCAAGTAAAGGTATCTGAGTTAGTCCAAACACATTTGGCTCAATTGAGACAACATTTGATGATTATTGAAGGAGAACATTAGGCTCAATCGTGTGCTTGCACGATTTCCTTAAATCTAATTGAGTCTAACTCAAATCAATTAAACTGAGTTAGTCGAATTGATGATATCCAAATTCAAATCCTTATTTGTATGATCCAGTTAGGTTCAGTTTTATATGGTAATGAGATATGTCGTGATCTCTATCATCGACATCATCGAAACATCTTCCGATGGATCAGAACTTTTTTGATTCAAACAACTAGAATGATCGATCATCCAAATCATTCTAATTGCTCCCAAAATCCACTAGTGATATCTAACAGTATATGGTGGCAATCCATCAGAACTAAAAATGAACCTCTTGGTGCAGTTACCTATGTGATTAAGTTCTTCTATCATGAGCTCCGATCGGATTAAGGTTAAGGTGAACTCGTCAAATCCTAATATCCATTATATGAATTAATCATTCGATTCAAATCCAATGTGAAAATCTTAATAGAAACTCTTTCTATTATTTCACTCTACCATGGCTATGGGGTTATGGATTTGATTCTCATGATCATCGTAGGGCTACTCCTCATCTATCGAGGTAGATAGATTCCCTTTTGATGCAATCCAATTTCTACAATGAATATGCTACAGCCAACATACACCTCAGAGTTCTGAATGGCTAGGAGATCGAGTCATGGTGTAGTCAAACTATAACACCCTCAAGGTGAACTGTCGATGCACCTTAGATCAAAGAATCAGACACACCACTGCAGCTTCGAGTTAGTCATCGATGAGAAGGTAGACTTCCTAATGACTGCTCGAGGTGGTCATGCTCAGTGCCCTCGTTCTCTAACGAGTACCTATACTCTTACTCCGGTATCTCTACACCATAGACTTAAGACTCATCTACTATAAAAAAGCGATTGTACACCAACCTTCTGGATCAATCACCATCCTCATGATGATCCTATGGTCAGGAGCATTTTATGAGTTAATAATGAAAATCCATGTCTTAAATTTTCAACTCTGAAAAATAAGAATTATCATTGCCATTAACTCAAGGGATGTATCATAGACACTAAATACACATTGTGATAGAAAATGATCCATTTTATTATTTATAGTCAAAATTATAATTTTGCCCTTAGAAGTATATAACAAGTGTCAGCCAATTCTGACTTCTAGGGCACACATATCTAATATCTGCAACATAATATCGGTGCTTGTGATGTCAAGGATGATTGGTGTTCGAGCGATTTCATGGATCTATAATTTGGTATCAAAGCTAGGTGATGCCTGAAATATTATGGATGGCAATATGGTATCAGAGCCTGATGGTGCATGAAAGAAGCCAGGTTTCAGAGCTTGATGGTGCATGAAAGAGAACGAAAAGTCGTATAAGGTGAAATCAAAAATCTGCATAAAGATTCCACAGTATGTCTCAAATCTATCTTTGTTATTATTGTGGTTTGGCCAACCGAAAGCAGCGAGTTGAAGGTGGAGGTTGAGAGGATTAGTAGAAAGAGATTTTCTCAAGGTGGAAGGATTTGGTGCATGATTTATTGATCGGTCTTAGTGGAAAGATTAGGATGTATGATGGTTATGTGACAGGCAGGGAGCGCTGGAGTGCTGTAGTAGCACTTCCCTAAAGTTGCAGGACTCAAAGAGACTTGGTAATGTGGCAGCCGAGAAAGGTATCTCAGTAGAGAGCATCAGAATTCTCTAGAAAGATGGGCAGTGTAGGGCTGTTGAAGAGAGGTTTTCCAAGGGATAATAATCGAAGGAAGGCTGAAGAAGCGACTATACATCCTTCGATGTCTGGAAGGAAGAAAAGTAGTCAAAGATGTATTCAGCGGTTCGACTAGAGCATGGATTTGTAAAACCTTGGGAGTGATGGAGATGGATGATCCATGGAGGTCTAGCAGGTTAAGGCTGGATGGCTGTAGAGTGGCGTAGAGATGAGTTAGGAAGTGCTGGAGTGCTGTAGTAGTGCTTTCCTAGAGGCACGAGGCTGAGAGAGGCTCGGTAGTGCAGCAATCGAGGAGTGTATCTCAGCAGAGAGTGTCTGTGGTATCTCAAGGAGACTGGATGCAGGTCTCAGGAAGAGCTAGGGGTCTTAGGGAGCGTCAGGAGGTCTCTAGCAGTCAGCAGTATCATGGATCAGGTTTCTTCTGTAGGAGCACTAGGGAGAGTCATGGTTTAGGTGGAGGTTGGTTCTCCAGGCGCCCCTGAAGTGATGGCTGGTGTAGGGGCAGAAGAGAAGGACTATGGTGAAATTTCTTAGGGTTCAGTCATTGAATTCAGAAGAGTTGGATGAGCTCTTGGGTTTTGGAGGTGTCCGCGGGTTGTAGAGATATCCGAGATGGCTTTGAAGGGATCCGTAGAGTGTAGAGGATTCGAAGGGGCAATGATGGTGTTCGAGGTACAGCGGTAGGCTCAGTAGTACAGCATTGAGTTGTTGGCCTTGAGGGACTTGGTGATGAGTCGACTTCTACTGCATCAGATGGACTTCGGATATAGTAGGAGCTCCAGAGAGGTGGCTTCATAATTGGAGAGGAATTTGACATGAGTTCAGAGCAGAGGGGTGCGGGAGGATTGATATCCTAGCACCAGCATCAGTGATGCATAGGTTCAGATGGAGAAGCATGTGCAGGAGGATAGGCATAGTTCTGAGGAGACCATATCAGGGTTTGCAGCGAGTGTCGGTATAGGAATGTTGCGGGTTCTCCAAGGAAGTTAAGAAAAAGTGATGTAGCTACTAAGTAAAAGGGATCCTACAATTTTAGGATGGTGCAGAGGTGCAAGCCAAGGTCTTCAGTGGTGGAGGCGGTCATCCCAAAGGCCTCAAAGGTGCACAACAGTTGAAGAAGATTATCGAAGGCAATGTTTGCATAGGTGTTGTCGAGTGCGCAGGGACAGTGGGATCATGTAGGAGGTCATTGTCGAGAGGTTTGCCAAGGCTTGGGAGCACCAAGATGGAGATTGTGAGGATTTATGGTGCTCTCAAGTCTTGGAAGGCCATGGGAGGAGTCAGGGTGTTGGCTCTGGAGATTCCAAGAGCTTGGTGCTTCGGAGATCTAGGACACAAGGTGAAGCAAGGAATCAAAGTCGGAGAATCAAGACTGTAGAAAGAAGATTTTCTTCAGGTTAGTCAGCTCAATCCAAAATTGGGTCAGCTAAGTCTCAGTGCACAGGCAAAATAGAGAGCTGAGTGTTCGAGACTGCTGGCATGGCACAGGACTTGACCGGCTCAGTTTCAGACTGAGCCGACCCAGTGGAACTTAGCTAGCTCGCTGTTGAGACTGAGCCAGCTTAGTGCACAGGCAAAGTTATGTGAGGATCTATTTTGGGCTAGGGTCTACGTTGATTCTAAGGGTCTTAAGGCCTAGTTTGAGAGGTCTTAATCGAGCTAACTCATGTATGGGTTGGGTCTAGATCCAGAGAATGAGAGCATGGAAGATATGGGTGTACATGGGCTCAGTGAGTGCTTTCATGTATTGGGTTAGCCAGAGGAGTTTTTGGTCGGGCCTAATGGCTATGTATGAATACATAGGTTGTATTAGGATTTTCAAGGTTAAAATCAATACAGACATTTTCTCCCTCAACTCTCTTCTTCTCTTGTCTCTAGAGTTGCTGCCCTAGGGTTCTTGAAGAAGCCCTAGAGAAGGGGGCATCTCCCTCAAGCCCAAGGAGGGAGGTGCCCCATCATAGATCCAGATGGAGGATCGATGGTTTGCTTTCCATAGAGAACATCATAGGTTCCTTCAGATCCATGCTAAAGATCAGGAGCTTCCGCAATATGATATCGATGCTTGTGATGTCAGGATGATTGCCGTTTGAGCGATATCATGGGTCTACAATTTGGTATCAGAGCTAGGTGATGAACGTTGTGGATGACAATAATCCTAAGCATATCCATCAGAACCCAAGCGAAGACGTTGGCATTCCTCCGTAAAAAGATGATGAGCACTCCTGAACTTCATCTCCCAGATTGGAGCCAATTTGCATCATATGCTCCACATTTTCATCATTTAGGAGGACGGTCACAAGATCTTCTATGGGATCGCCTCGTTCTTTGGCAAGGTCATCACGGACATCAAGCCCATCAACTGGGCAGGGGTCAAGTCGAGTGCCATTTTGTAAGGCAATGGAGTAGTAGTGCCGAGCTAATGCTTGATCGCCTCTGATTTCACCTATTTCGTTGTTTGTTGTGAATTTTATTTTTAGGTAATAGGTCGACACCATGGCTCGTAGTGCATTCAGATCAGATTGGGCAAGGATTGCATTGTAAGCAGAGGGGGCTTTTACCATCAAAAAGTCGACCCAGACCTTGGCCTACTTTGGATACTGTCCTACAGTCACGACTAGAGTTATCATTTCCTCCACTGGCATAGCATTGCCAGTGAAGCCGACCAATGGGGAGCTAATGGATCCGAGGTGATTATTGGGTATGGATATTTTAAAGAAAGCATCATAGTATAGAACATCAGTAGAACTTCCATTATCTACCAAAATGCGGCGTACATCATAATCAGCAATATTCAAAGAGATTACAACCGCATCATTGTGTGAGAACTAGACTCCTTGAGCATCCTCATCGGTGAAAGCGATGGGCTCTTCAATTCTCCACCTCTTCTCAAGCTCGACCGATCCGTTAGCCTCCCCTCACCGAAGTCCCCCGGAGATGGTGTTAATGATGTCGATTGAGGGCCGATCTTCTTGTTGCTCCTCATCCCTTGGTGGTTCTGGTGGTGGGGGTGCTCTTGGCCAATCCTTTCGTCCTTTCAATCGACGTCGTAGGAACCAAACAAGCCTACCATGCCTGATGAGCTCCTCGATCTCGTCTTGGAGCTGGATGCATTCTTCTGTATCGTGATCATGATCGTGATGGTAGAGGCAGAACTTGCTAGGATTGCGCTTGCCGAGGTGAGTGCGCATCTTTTTCGATCTTGGCAGTTGCTTCCTGATCTCCATCAGTACTTAGATTTTTTAAGCATTGAGAGGGACGTAGTTATAAAATTTTTTGAAGGGAGAGCTCCGTCGCACCCTTTTATCCGGGCTTCTTTGCCTCTAGGCTTGGGTAGGAGTTCGGGCCTACTTACGCTCTAGAGGAGTTCGGGAGCATGGTCGAGCTTTGCTCGATTTCTCTCCAGCCATGGGCACATTTGGTTTGCCCACCTGCCGCTCCTGGGCATCTTCATTATCCCTGGCCTTAAAGGCCTCTTCAGCTCGAGACAGCATATCGGCAAAATTTTTAGGGTACTTGTTTAGGGAGAATAGCAAATCATTCTTCTAAAGGCCGCCCTTGAGTGTGGTCATTGCAACAGACTGGTCTAGGTTCCAAACCTCCAATGCAACAGCATTAAATCAGGTGATATAAGCTCAGATAGATTCCCCCTCCTTCTGCTTGATATTCATCAAGAAATTTGAAGCTCGATGGGAACGTCGGCTGCTAACAAAATGAGCCACAAACTGATGGCTCATTTGATTAAAGAAAAAGATGGTACCCAGCTTAAGGGCCGAGTACCAGTTCCTGATGGCTCCCTTAAGGGTGGATGAGAAAGCCCGACATAAAATGGTGTCTGACGCACCGTGGAGCAGCATCATTGTCTCAAAGGCCTTCAGATGGTCGATCAGATCGGTGGTTCCATTGTAACTCTCAAATTAAGGAAGATTGAAGTTCAGCGGGATTGGTTCCTGCATAATCTTTTAAGAAAAAGGAGGGTCAGTGCATATATCATTACCGTGGGAGGAGGAAGAATGACAAAATTCTTCGATTCATCGACTCATTTCCTGGAGCCTTTATTCCAAGAAATCTTCAAGATCGTTGATCTTCAGATTTTCCAGTGGAACGGAAGCAAAACTCCCCCCGGGGTCGAGTCATGGTCCGAGCAAGGGCTCTCCACCCTCTACTTTCCTTTTTCGAGGATCGTCGATCGACTGACCCAAGTCGGCCGCCCCCAGATCGGGTTCTCTGGCTCTCGAGAAATTTGATCTGATCGAAATGGCACCGAAGATGGCTGCTGCTGCTGCATGGCCTACACTGCTTTAATGAGGCTGTAGACTTGCTGGACCAGTAGGTTGAACTGCACCATGTCCACCATCGCAGGTGGTGGGGCTTGAGATGTAGGAGATGAAATAGGAGTGAAAAGATCTGGATGAGATCTGGCCATGGAGGTGGTTGACCACCGAGTTGAAGCCTTTCTGGAGGGCATTCTCGAGAGGTTGAGAGGAAAAGTAGGACTCTGGCTGGGATGAAGAGGGATCTCCAACATGTATTCCTTCAAGAACAAGAAAATCTCAATAACTTAAGGAAGGTCCTTCCTCTAGCGCCAATTCTGTTGGTGCAAAATCTAACCATCACCAGAGTAAAAGCTGAATTTGGAGAAGATGAGGTCGCCGTTGGGACTTGCAAAATAAGTCTCGTCAGAGTCTGGGGTGGTAGCTCCGGCAAGATCTTCTGATGATCAAGTCAGCTCTTTCGGCTAACAGAAATGGAATACGTAGAGTGATTCTAGCAGAATTTTTAGGAAGAGAAGAAGAGCTTCCAGGAGAAAGCATATCTGGAGGGTCTCTTATATAGACGGAGCCTGTAACAAATTAATAGTGATAGTCATAACCATTCGATAGTGGGCCGTTCAGGGCTATGTGGAGTTTGTTATGAGGGATAGTGTCTGTTGTCGCAATGTGCAAGCCCGTCGGGATCCAATGGTCGAAGCTCGGATGTGAGAGATTGATGGTTCTTTTGGCTACATCGAGGGTGTGAGTCGAGGTCCTTTGGGGCACTTGATGGAGTTCGGAGGGAGTTTAGCTATTTGGAGGAGTCTATCTGAAGGAGAAATTTGAGAGGAATTCGACTATTGGAGGAGTCCGACTGAAGAAAAAATTCAGTAGGAGTTCGATCGTTGGAGGAGTCTGGTTGAAAGAGAAGTCTAGAAGAAGTTCGGCTGCTGGAGGAGTCTGGAAGGAGTTTGGTTGCTGAAGGAGTCCGAAAAGGGTTCGGCCACTGGAGGAGTTCGAAAGAGGTTTGGCTGCTGAAGGGGTCTGTAGGAAGTTCGATCGCTAGAGGGGTCCGAAAGGAGTTCGACTGCTGTAGGGATCTGTAGGAAGTTCAGCCACTGGAGAAGTCCCAAGAGGAAGAATTCCAGATTGAAGCTTTTTTGTGATTATCAGTTACATTAGGCTAAGCATCAGATTAGAGTTCGACAGGAGTGGGATTTATCCCCAATAGGATTTATGATGATGATCCCAAAACCTATGACAAGGCAATATCAGATATCGACTTCGAGAAATGATTAGAGGCAATGAAGTCAAAAATTGACTCGATGCACTCAAATCAGGTCAGGACCTTGGTAGATCCACCTGAAAGGTATAGTACCTATTGGGTGTGAATGGATCTACAAGAGAAAGATTGGTGCAGATGAGAATATGGAGACATTCAAAGCTAGATTAGTGGCAAAAGGGTATAGTTAGTGCGAAAGAATTGACTATCAGGATACCTTTTCATCAGTAGCCATGCTAAAATCCATCCGCACATTGCTTGCTGTTGCAGCCTATTTCGATTATGAAAAATGATAAATGGATGTGAGAATGACGTTCTTAAATGGATACCTTGAGGAAAATATCTATATGGAATAGCCACAAGATTTCACATCCAGTAATGCAGATCACAAAGTATGCAAGCTGCAAAGATCCATATATGGACTTAAGCAAGCATCTCGGAGCTGGAATACTCATTTTAATGATGTGATCAAATTATTTGATTTCATCAAGAATGAGAAGAAATCATGTATTTTCAAAAAGGTCAGTGGGAGCGCTATTATCTTCCTCGTATTGTACGTAGATGATATCCTCCTTATTAGGAATGATATTCCCATGTTGACCATAGTTAAAATGTAATTATCTAAAGAATTCTCTATGAAAGACCTAGGAGAAGCATCCTTCATTCTAGGAATTAAGGTCTATAGAGATAGATCGAATAGGATGCTAGGTCTTTCATAGAAAATGTACATAGAGGAAGTGCTAAAGAGGTTTAGCATGGAAAACTCCAAGAAAAGATTGGAAAACTTCAGACATGGCATTCATCTCTCTAAGAAAACGTGTCCTAACACACCTGAGGAGATTGAACGCATTAGCAAGATCTCTTATGCTTTAGCAATAGGAAGCCTCATGTATGCCATATTATGTACACGACCTGATATAGCCCATGCTGTGAGTGTCATGAGCAGATATCAGTTGAATCCAGATGAAGAACACTAGACTTTTGTGAAATGTATCCTTAAGTACTTGAGAAGAACTAAGGATATGATGTTGGATTTTGGTAATGGAGAACTCCAAGTCCAGGGTATACAGACTCGAATTTTATATTCGATATAGATGATCAAAAGTCAACATCTGGGAGTCTTTTTGTGTGTAATAGTGGTGCACTCAGTTGGAAGAGATCCAAGCAGATAGTGATAGAAGATTCCACCATGGAAGCAGAGTACATCGTTGTGTCAAAAGCTACGAAGGAGGCATTCTGGTATAAGAAGTTTGCCACAGAGATCGAAGTGATGCCATCGGATGCCATTTCTCTGTACTACGAAAATAATGATGCCATAGCCCTTGCTAAGGAGCCGATGTCTCACAAAAAATCCAAGCACATCGAGCGGCGATACCACCTCATTTGCGATTATCTCGAGAAAGGTTACGTCAAGGTCAAGAGAGTCGACTCCATAGATAATGCGGCAGACCCACTCATAAAATCATTGGGCCAGCAAAAGATCGAAGCCCACCTTGAGAAGATGGGATCTAGATTTGTAGCCAATTGGCTTTAGGTCAAGTAGGAGTTTGTTAAATATGTGTGTCTTAGAAGCCAGATTGGCTGACACTTGTAATACATTTCTAAGGGCAAATTTATAATTTTAACTATAAATAATAAAATGAATTATTTTCTATCACAGTATGTATTTGAAAGTATCTGTGATACATCCCTTGAGTTAATGATAATGATAGTTCATATTTTCAAGAGTTAAAAATTTAAGATATGAATTTTCATTATTAACTCATAAAATGCTTCCGACCATAGGATCATCATGAGGATGGTGATTGATCCGGAAGGTTGGTGTATGATCTTTTTTTAAGATAGATGAGTCTTGAGTCTACGGTGTAGAGATATCAGAGCGAGAGTATAGGCACTCGTTAAAGAATGAGGGCATTGAGCGTGACCACCTTGAGTAGTCATGAGAAAGTCTATCTTTTCATCGATTATCGGCTCGAAGCTATAGTGGTGTGTCTGGTTCTTTGATCTGAGGTGCATCGATAGTTTATCTTGAGAGTGTTATAGTTTGACTACACCATAACTCAGTCTCCTAGCCATTCAGAATCCTAAGGTGTATGTGCAGCATGTTTATTGTAGGAATTTGATTGCAGTAATAGAAGATCTACCTACCTTAGTAGATGAGGAGCAGCCCTATGATGATCATGAGAATCAAGTCCATAAGCCCATGGCCATGGCAGAGTGAAATAATAGAAAGAGCTTCTATTAGGATTTTCACATTGGACTTGAATCGAATGATTAATTCATATGATAGAAATTAGGGTTTGATGAGATTACCTTAACCCTAGTCCGATCGAGGCTCAAGATAGAGGAAATTAATCACATAGGTAACTACATCGAGAGGTTTACTTTCAGTTCTGATGGGTTGCCACCATATGCTGCTAGATGTCACTGGTGTATTTTGGGAGCAATTAGAATAATTTGGATAATCGATTATACTAGTTGTTTGAATCAGAAAAGTTCTGATCCTTCGGAAGGTGTTTTGATGATGTCGATGATAGAGATCGTGACATATCCCATTGCCATATAGAACTAAATCTAACTGGATCACACAAACAAGGGTTTAGATTTGGATATCATCAATTGGATTAACCTAGTTCAATTGATTTGAATAAGATTCAATTATGTTTAAGAAAATTATGCTAGCACACGATTGAGCCTAATGTTCTCCTTTAATAATTATTAAATATTATCTCGACTGAGCCAAATGTGTTTAGACTCACTCAAAAATCTTTACTTGGTCTGACTGAAGTTTGTCCAAATCAGAAAAGGGTTGTCTTAATTTATGAGATAAATTTGAGACAACACCTGCTATTTTCGGTCACCTGCTAAATCTTATTTTTAGACATTGGTCAAATGTTGAGCCTGGACATTTAGACATCCGCCCATGTGTCATGTACCCATAGGAGAGTACCTGGGGTCTTGTGCCCATGCTAAAATATAGATAGGAAAAGGGCGCACGCCTAGGAAGGTGTGCACCCCATGAGGATAAAAGATGGAGTCCCATACAGATGGGACTCCAGGTTGCTTCAAGAGATTAAACTCTGTGGTGCCAAGAAGTCTTGTTTAACCCAGTCTTGGCACCACCTAAGGAGGATTTTAAGGGTCTCTCATCTAATTGGATCAGATGATGTCATTCCACCAATCAGATTTAGATTTAATTACACAAAGGGCCGTGATTGACCAGGATGATGTGGCACTGCATGGTGCAGCAAGGTCTATATAAACCCTGTCTGCGCCTAGAATTAAATACTTCTACCTTTAGCCCATGCCACAAAGCCTCTCTCCCTCCTTCTCCATGCCATCCTCCGATCCTCTCTCTCCTCTCCACATCCAAGAGGTTTTGGGCATGAGTAAGGTGCGATCCAAGTAAGTGAAGACGCCAGAAAAGGAAGAAGGTAGCACTGCTGCAAGAGACAATGGCTGTTCTTCAAAATAAATTTTGAAGATCTTCAAGATCAGATCTAGATGTAATTTTTGGAGGATTGATTGAGAAGGAGATAATCTTTAGATCTTGTTTGAGTGGATACCGATAGAGGACAGACACTTACGTGGCTACATCCAGGACCTCAGGCAAACATCGAGATCATCACAGGATAATTGGATTACCCAAAATAAAGATATAATTAAATTAGATTTAATTTTTATTTTTTTATTTTTATTATCATATCAATAAAATAAGATCTGAGGAGTCTCAGATTTGATTAGGATCTTAGAATTTTTTTTTTTGAAATATCCTTCTTGATCCAATCAGATCTGAATGAACTTGATCCGAAAAATAAGACTTTTCCCTTCAACTCTTTAATATAGCAAATAAGGTTCTATCCTCAAAACCTCATAACAAGGTAATCCAACCATATGAAGATACTAGTTTATTTGAAAAACTAACTTTATTATCTTTTAATAGGGAATCAACACAAAAGGATATCTATATCTAGGAGAGATGGCTATCCAATACGAATCATGATAAAGGTTAAATACTAAATCAAAAAACCCTTCAAACTTCTTCCTCTACAAAAGTCCAGATTACCCTAGTTGAAAAAATGATAATTATAGAAAAGAGGTCTAGATTCTGGAAAAATGCTCAGGAAGTTCTAACCCCAGAACTTCAAAAAATTATCATTGAAAAAATCATTCAGCCTAACGAAGTCAAAGAGATATTCCGAGAGCTCCATCTCTACCTCATAATAGATTTGTGTTGGCCAAAGCTCTTTATTCCAAATATTAATCTCAACTCAACCAAACTAATGATCAGAGCTCTTTATAAAGGATTAATCAAGCTGGCAATTATCAACTGCTCCTATCTGATGGATATTTTTTCAGATATTGTCGCTACTATGTTATGACAACTTGGAAAAGATGTAGGAATCCTTCAAATAATAATCTACAGTGGAAGGATAGGAGAAAGAGTCTATCCTTCTCAAATCTATTACATCTCTTTGTTTGAAGGAGGAAATCATGCTTACACCATTAGTGAAGATCGAATTAAGTATACGGAAGAATTTGATTTAGAAGACTGTATCATCATCAATTATACTGAAGTCTATTGGACAGCCAAGAAGTTTTAAGAAAATAGATGCTGGACTGATGGAAGAATATGGTTGACTACAGACTTGCCAATAACTATTCCTGGAAGAAAAGAAGGTACTTGAGATATTTTATTAAGCTTAGAAAATTATCTTGAAAAAGTAAAATATGAACTACAATATCCTAAAGGAAGCATCCAAAGAAAGCATCATGAAGAAAGCTCTCCTAATTATGAATATTCAAATACTAAAGATGATAAATTCGAAGACATGCCTAAATTTGCTCATCTCTTCAAAGAAGAACTCAATCAATTCGAAGACATGCCCGAATTTGCCCATCTATTTGAAAAAGATCTGACTTTTCCAGAGAGATAGATATCGACCAATCTATAAAAAAAAAAAAGAAAAATATTTTCTTACTAACCCTATACCAAAACTTTGGTAGAATATTTTCCTATAGGTACTACTTTCAAAATCTATTTGCCTCTCATAATGGCCAAGAAAGATCGCTACTGCCTAGCAGACAAATAATCCAGGGCCGACAGAAGCTATCAATCAGACTACAAAAGAACTTCAAAAAAGATAAGTAATGGCCTACAGTACTCCTAAAGTGATGCATAACGATCTACAGGAAGATTCCCTATAGTGCTCCTGAAGTGATGCATAACGATCTATAGGAAGATTCCTGATAGTATAACTATAGAAAAAGACAGCTACAAAAAGATCCAGACTTCATTCAGTTTCAAATCCGCGGACTTCAAACGAAGTAAAGTCCGCACTGCCCCTTCCTCATCTATAAGTAAAGGGGAAGGGCTTCAGTTGGAGGAGGAGGAGTGAGCAGTCGATAGCCTAAGCGATCGAGTGCGAGAAGGCTCCACTTAGAGAGTTAAGAGTCCCTTCTCTTCTCTCTCTTGCTACTTCCCAAAGCTAAGGCAGAGCTTCTCTTTCTTCTTTCTTCTTCCTTCCTCTCTTCTCTTCTTCCTTTCTTTCCTTCTTACCTTCTCTTCTTTCCTTCTCATCTTCTCTTCATCTTCTCATCTCTTCCATCTCATCTTATATTCTCCACTCCCTCACTCTAACATCCACTACGTCCATTACCATACAAATGTCTTCTTCTACATAAGCCTCCATTTCATCCTAATCTTCCACTTTTTTTACTGAGTCAGGTTCGCTCAGATCTGATTTGACCAAGAAGAATATTTCAAATTTTTTTTTCTTAGATCTAAATCAAATTTGATACTTTTAAGATTTAATTTGATGGATCTAATAAAATAAAATAAAATAATTAAATTAAATTTAATTTATACCTTGCTCTTAGGTAAACTTATTATCCTATGATGATCCTACTGATTTTCTAAGGTTCTGGATGCAACCACGCAATCGCCTGACCTCTATCGGTATCCACTTGGATAGAATCTGGAGATCTTCTTCTTAATCTTTCCTCCAAAGATCAGATCTAGATCTGATCTTAAAGATCTTCAAAATAATTTTTGAAGATCCGATGTCGTCTCTTGTAGTAGTGCTGCCTTCTTTCTTTCTTATCGCCTTTCTCTTGCTTGGATCGCCCCAAACATGAGCCCAAGGCCTCTTGGGTGTGGAGAGGAGAGAAAGGATCAGAGGTAGGCATGGAGGAGAGGGGAGAGGGCTATGTGGCATGGGCATGGGGAGAACTCTCTCAAAACTAGGCGCAGATAGGGTTTGTATAGACCCTGCTGTGCCATGCAGTGCCACATTATCCCGGCCAATCATGTCTCTATGTGCAATCAGATCTAAATCTGATTGGTGGGATGACATCACCTGATCCGATCAGATGAGAGCCCCTCTCAAACATCCTTAGGTGGCACAAAGACTGATCAAAATAGAGTCTTCAGCACCACCTTGTTTGATACCATGAAGCAACTTGGAGTCCCATCCGTATGGAACTCCAGGCATCATTATCCTTGGGCGTATGCCTCCCTAGGCACGCACCCCCTCCTTTCCTCTTTCTAGCAAGTGGACAAAGGTCAAATCTCTCTCCTATGTGTGCATAACACATGGGCAGATGTCTAAGTATCAAAGGTCAACATTTGACTAAAGTCAAAAGACAAAGAATTAGCAGATGATGGAAAATGGCAGGTGTTGTCTCAAATTTATCTCATAAATTAAGACAACCCTTTTTTGATCTGGACAAGCTCCAGTCAGACCAAATAAAAGTACCTGAGTGAGGCCAAACATATTTAGCTTAGTCCTAGGATGATTTTCTTGAATCTAATTGAATCTAATTAAAATCAATTGAGCTGGGTTAGTCTATTTGATGATATCCAGATCCAAACCCTTGTTTGTGTAATCCAGTTAGATTTAGTTCTATATGGTAATGAGATATGTCATGATCTCTATCATTGACATCATCGAAAAACCTTCTGATGGATCAGAACTTTTTTGATTCAAACAACTAGAATGATCAATCACCCAAATCATTCTAATTGCTCCCAAAATCCATCAATGACACCTAGCAGTATATGATGGCAATCCATTAGAACTAAAAACGAACCTCTCCATGCAGTTATTTATGTGATTAAATTCCTCTATCTTGAGCCCCGATCAGATTAGAGTTAAGGTGAACTCGTCAAACCCTAATTTTCATCATATAAATTAATCATTTGATTCAAATCCAATATGAAAACCTTAATAGAAACTCTTTCTATTATTTCACTCTGCCATGGCCATGGGCTTATGGATTTGATTCTCGTGATCATCATAGGGCTACTCCTCATCTACCGAGGTAGATAGATTTTCTCTTGGTGCAATCCAATTCCTACAATGAACATGCTATAGCCAACATACACATTAGAATTTCGAATGGCTAGGAGGCCGAGTCATGGTGTAGTCAAACTATAACACCCTCAAGGTGAACTATCGATGCACCTTAGATCAAAAAACCAGACACACCACTATAGCTTTGAGCTAGTCATCGATGAGAAGGTAGACTTCCTAATGACTGCTCGAGGTGGTCACGCTCAGTGCTCTCATTCTCTAACGAGTATCTGTACTCTTGCTTCGGTGTCTCTACACCATAGACTCAAGACTCATCTACTATAAAGAAGTGATTGTATGCCAACCTTCCGAATCAATCACCATCCTCATGATGATCCTACGGTTAGGAGCATTTTATGAGTTAATAATGAAAATTCATGTCTTAAATTTTCAAATCTTGAAAATAAGAATTATCATTACCATTAACTTAAGGGATGTATCATAGACACTAAATACACATTATGATAGAAAATAATCTATTTTATTATTTATAGTCAAAATTATAATTTTATCCTTAGAAGTATATAACAAGTATCAGCCAATTCTGACTTCTAGGGCATACATATCTATCAAACTCCGACTTGACCTAAAGCCAATTAGCTACAATTCTAGGTCCCATCTTCCCAAGGTGGGCTTTGATCTTCTGCTGGCCCAATGGCTTTGTAAGTGGGTCTGTCGCATTGTCTACGGAGTCGACTCTCTTGACCTCGATGTAACCTTTCTCGAGGTAATCACGGATGAGATAGTAGTGCCACTCGATGTGCTTGGATTTTTGGTGAGACCTCGACTCCTTAGCAAGGGATATGGAACCATTGTTGTTGCAGTATAGAGGAATGGCATCTGATGGCATCACTCCAGTCTCTATGACAAACTTCTTGTACCAAAATACTTCCTTCGTAGCTTCTGATGCAGCGATGTACTCTACTTTCATGATGGAATCTGCTATCACTGTCTGCTTGAAACTCTTCCAATTGACAGCACCATCATTACACACAAATAGACTTTCAGATGTCGACTTTCAATCATCTACATCGGACATAAAATCCAAGTTTGTATACCCCTGGACTTGAAGTTCTCCATTACCAAAAATCAACAACATATCCTTAGTTCTTCTTAAGAATTTAAGGATATATTTCATAGAAGTCCAGTATTCTTTGCTTGGATTCGACTGAGATCTGCTCGTGACACTCACAGCATGGGCTATATTAGGTCGTGTACATAACATGGCATACATGAGGCTCCCTATTGTTGAAGCATAAGGGATCTTGCTCATGCATTCTTTCTCCTCAGATGTGCTAGGGCACATCTTCTTGGAAAGATGAATGCCATGTCTGAAGGATACCAAACCCCTCTTGGAATTTTTCATGCTAAACCTCTTTAGCACTTCCTCTATATTCATCTTCTGTGAAAGTCCTAGCATCTTATTCGGTCTATCTCTATAGACCTTAATTTCTAGAATAAAGGATGTTTCTCCTAGATTTTTCATGGAGAATTCTTTGGATAACCACATTTTGACTATGGTCAACATGGGAATATCATTTCCAATAAGGTGGATATCATCTACATACAATATGAAGAAGACAATAGCGCTCCCATTGACCTTTTTGAAGACACATGCTTCCTCCTCATTTTTGATCAAAATAAAATAATTTGATCACATCATTAAAACGAGTATTTCAGCTCCGAGATGCTTGCTTAAGTCCATATATGGACCTTTGTAGCTTACATACTTTGTGATCAGCATCACTGGATGTAAAACCTAGCGATTGTTCTATATAGATATCTTCCTCAAGATATCCATTTAAGAATGCCATTTTTACATCCATTTGCCATATTTCATAATCAAAATAGGCTATAATAGCAAGCAATATGTGGATGGATTTTAGCATAGCTACTAGTAAAAAGGTATCCTGATAGTCAATGCCTTCATGTTGACTATATCCTTTTGCCACTACTAATCTAGCTTTGAATGTCTCTACATTTTCATCTGCACCAATCTTTCTCTTGTAGATTCATTTACACCTAATAGGTACTATACCTTCTGATGGATCTACCAAGGTTCAGACTTGGTTTGAGTACATCGAGTCAATTTTTGACTTCATTGCCTCTAACTATTTTTCAGAGCCAATATCTGATATCGTCTCGTCATAGGTTTTGGGATTATCACCATGAACCCCATTACCCATGAAGAACATTTTCTCTACATCCTCTGAAATAGTACCTAAGTACCTCTCATGGGGACGAAAAATTCTTTTTGATCTACGAGGTGGAGGAGGTAGTGATTGTATTGGCTCAACCTGATTTGGTTCCATTTGGTCCTTAGCTCATTGCTCTTGTGAGACTTTCTTGTCGAGCTTGATCTGCTTTCCAATGCCGTCATCTTGAATAAACTATTTTTCAAAAAAGATGGCATGTCGACTCACAATCATATTGTGATCTTTTGAAATGTAGAAATAATATCCTAATGACTCTTTAGGATATCCTATAAATCAAGCTCTAAAGGATCTGAAGTCTAACTTGTCCGCTTGTTGTCTTTTGACATGAGCTAGACAACCCCAAATTTTGAGATGACTCAGACTTGGTTTCTTATCATGCCATATCTTATACGATGTGATAGGAATGATTTTAGAAGGAACTCTATTCAGTAAGTATATTGCAGTTAATAGATTATGTCTCCAAAGAAAATCAGGAAGATCTATGAAGCTCATCATGGATCGGACTATATCTAATAGGATTCGATTCCTCCTTTCTAAAATCCTATTGAGTTGAGGTGTTCCAGATGGAGTCCATTGAGAGATTATGCCATTTTGCTTGAGATAGTCAAGGAATTCCTGACTAAGGTATTCACCTCCTCGATCTGATCGAAGAACCTTAATGAGTTTTTCAGTTTGCTTTTTGACTTCATGTCTGAATTTCTTGAACTTTTCAAAAGCTTCAGACTTGTATCTTATAAGATACACATACACATACCGAGATAAATCATCGATAAAGGTTATGAAGTAGACAATATTATCTCTAGCCGGCACATCAAATGGGCCGCATACATCAGTATATACTAGGGCAAGAAGATCCATGGCCCTTTTTCCATGCCCTACAAAAGGAAGCTTAGTCATTTTGCCATGAAAATAAGATTCACAAATTTGATATGACTTGAAAGTCAGTGGACTCAATAGTCCGATTTTCTCCAATTTATTAACCCTATCTTCTACTATATGATCTAGTCTTAGGTGCCATAGATATCTATTATTTGGACTATCCCTAGGTCATTTTGTTCTTATGGCATTTACATTTTACTCGATATTAAAAATAGATACATCAATATGTAACTGATAAAGATCGTTAATAAGAAAACCACTTGCAATTTTATTTCTTTCATAAAGAATGTTACAATGCTCCTTAAGAAAACTAATTACATAGCCTTTTAGTGCTAATCATGAAGCAGAAATCAAATTTTTGCTTACTGTAGGCACATAATAACAATCCTTTAATACTAAGTCTAAACCAGATAGTAGTCGAAGAGGGTATGTTTCCATGACCACAACAGCAACTCTTGCTTCATTTTTAATGCGTAAGATCATCTCACCATCCCTCGGCCTCCTACTATCCTCAAGACCCTGCATAAAAGTGCATAAATAAGCACTAGAACCAGAGTTAAGCATCCAACTGGATGCAGAAGAAACCATAAGATTAGCCTCAATAATGAGCATACCTCCAGAAGGACCTGCCTCCTTCTTATTCTTCAGGGTGGCTAGGTAAGTAGGGCAGTTTCGCTTCCAGTGGCCGTCAGTGTTGCAATGAAAGTACTTTTCTTTGTCAGCAGTCTTCTTCTTTAGCTCTGCCTTTTCTTCTTCTCTCCTTCCACCTTTTGCTTTTTCACAGACTTCTTCTTCTTTTCAAAAGACTTTCTTTTGGAAGAAGTCCATTCCATAGCAAGCACTAAGCCTTTAGAACCTTTCATAGAAAGCTCAGCAGTAATCAGCATGTTTATAAGCTCGGCCAGAGAATTTTGAAGTTTATGCACATGGTAGTTCATGATCGACTACCCATATGCATCAGTCAAGGATTGTAGAATTATATCATTCTGCAGATCCAGATCCAACTTCACTCCAAGCTTCTCAAGCTCTTCCAAGTCCTTGATCATCATTAGATAATGATCTTGGACTGACTGCCCATCACATATTTTAGTCTTGAATAGTTGTTTAGTGACTTGATACTTGACTGTGCGACTCTGTTCACCAAACATCTCTTGTAGATGAGGTAACATTTGGTGGGCAGTTCTGATATCTTCATGCTGGCGCTGAAGCTCATCAAACATCGAGCCTAACATGTAGTATCTGGCCTGGTTATCTTTGTCCGTCCACTTATCAAGAGACGCTCTCTGTTCAGTGGATGGACGAGCTGGTATGGTGGGGGGTCTTGGTCCAATACATGAGTTAGCTTCTCAGAACCCAAAATAATTTTGAAGTTTTGGAGGCAATCCTTGTAATTGGATTCGGTCAATCTATGGGTGTCCAGGATACATTCTAGTGGATTGGACGTAGACATTTTCTTATAGAGAGTCAAAGTTTCTAGTTAATATTGTAATTAAGACTTGATCAATTTGTTTAGGAGTTTTATTTTTTAAATAAATTAGCTTCCACTATTTTCTTGGATCCCTACACTCTCTCTGTAGAGATGTAAAAATTTTTATGATTAATGATTTCTAGTGGATGGTGTGATCCCACCAACTGACTCATCACCTCACCTAACAGTTATTGGTGATGGGTTAGCCAATGGGTGAACAACTCTTGTCCAATAATTCTCTAATCATGGTGCACCCAAACTTGGTCTCTAATTCATGAATCTCACCATGCTCGAAATATTGGTCCACTCCTTAGTTAAGTCAGACCTACCATTTGCACAGATTGGATTCCTAATTGAGTCTCTCATCGTGTTCGAAATATTGAGCCTAATCCATCCTCCAATCCATAGCATCCAATGCCTAATAGACATGGTTGCATCTTTTTGGTGCAACTGAACCACCATAACCAGTCGAGAATAATCAACCTCGGAAAGGGCTGCACATCTACAATGGTGGAAGATCTTAGACTTAATCTTTTCTTAGGAAGATTTGATTTAGGTCTCATTAAACTAGACTTGACATAGTCATAACCATTATGACTAACCTAGTGGCAAGGATTAGCTCCGATTATTGGCCACCTCAGATCAGGACTGAGCCAACAAATATGGCCAGGTAAGTGAGATCGATGGAAGAGATATGCCATTAACTCGACAAGAATGCATTTGAATCGAGTAGCTTCCAATTAAAAATCAATCGATCGTATCTGTCAGACTTACCTTAGACACCAAATTGTTAAGCCAGAATCAATCGAGTTAGCCTACAATCTAGACTCTAACCACAAAGCCTAATTATAATTAGGTCTTAACTTGATCGATCACTCACGTGACTCGATCTTGATCCAGACTTAATCCTATTAGGCTTGTCAATTTAAGCACTTTTGATCCCATCTAACCAACTCTTGATTCGGTTTGATCAACCGCTTAGACCAAATTGAGCTATCCCAGTCCGAATCCAATTTTATGAATATGTCTTAAATCTAAAAATTCTCAACTTTTAGACTTAACATATTTCATAATCTTAATTCTTAATTAAGTTTAGGGTTCATAAATAAAATATGTAAATAAAATTTTAGGATTTCAGGATCTAGAGTTTTGCAAAAAGTAAATCTTTTTGGGTTTCTGATTAAGGACGAACGTGCAGTACCCCTACACATCATAAGAACATCCCATCGAATGAAAGGAGAGGGCATTTAAATTTTACTTTGTTCTTATGATCGGACACGGCCAAGGAGAATGCCATAATTAGAAATATGAAAACTACAAAACTAGTTAAATCTACATCATATATCTCATATATAAAATTGATCTAACTTAAAACATATTTTGCATACATCTTATGTATCATATCATGCATATTTTCAGATCTAAATTATTTCATAATCATCTAAAAAATTAAATTTAAATTAATCATATTAAAATAAATTCTATTCTAGATAATTATGTAGAACTATTCTATAACTAGTCTAAACATGCATTCATCATATCTCATATGAACCAAAAATTAAATAATTTTATTTTTTATTTTTTAGATCTTATTATAATATTTATAATATTAAAAAATAGTAAATAAATAAATTTTAAAATTATAACTTAATTAAATTAAATTATGATCATGCAAGACTATACATAGAACAATTCTATTCTATAACTAGTCATGCATCTTGTACAACTTAGATCTAAATTATTTAATTTTTAATTTTTTCTGATTTTAAATCTAATAACATCTCATGTGACATTTAAAATCATCTAATTATTAGATCAAAAATAAATTAAAATTAGATCTAAATTATTTATGAAAACCTGGCTCTGATACCAGTTGAAGAGAAAATCCTATTTTACGGATCAGATTCGCTCAGATCTGATTTGACCAAAAAAATATTTTAAAAATTTTTCTCTTAAATCTAAATTAGATTTGATACTTTTTAGATTTAATTTAATGAATCTAATGAAATAAAATAAAATAATTAAATTAGATTTAATTTATACCTTGTTCTTGGATAATCTTATTACCCTATGATGATCCTGCTGATTTTCTAAGGTTCTAGATGCAGCCACGCAATCGCCTAGCCTCTATTGGTATCCACTCAGGCAGAATCTGGAGATCTTCTTCTTCTTAATCTTTTTTCCAAAGATTAGAAGGATTTGATCTTGAAGATCTTCAAAATAAATTTTGAAGATCCGATGTCGTCTCTTGCAGCAGTGCTGCCTTCTTCCTTTCTTGTCGCCTTTCTCTTGCCTGGATCGCACCAAACTTAAGCCCAAGGTCTCTTGGGCATCGAGAGGAGAGAGAGGATCAGATGTAGGCATGGAGGAGAGGGGAGAGGGCTATGTGGCGTGGGCAAGGAGAGAACTCTCTCAAAACTAGGCGTAGACAGGGTTTATATAGACCCTACTGCGCCATGCAGTGCCACATCATCCCGATCAATCACGTCTCTATGTACAATCAGATCTAAATCTGATTGATGAGATAATATCACCTGATTCAATTAGATGAGAGCCCCTCTCAAACTCCTTAGGTGGCACCAAGACCGGTCAAAGTAGAGTCTTTGGCGCCACCTTGTTTGATACCGTGAAGCAACCTAGAGTCCCATCCGTATGGGACTCCAGGCGTCATTATCCTTGGGCACATGCCTCCCTAGGCATTCCCCCTCCTTTTCTCTTTCTAGTAGGTGGACAAAGGTCAAATCTCTCTCCTATGGGTGCATGACACATGGGCAGATGTCTAAGTGTCAAAGGTCAACGTTTGACCAAACTCAAAAGATAAGAATTAGTAGGTGATGGAAAATGGCAGGTGTTGTCTCAAATTTATCTCATAAATTAAGATAATTATTTTTTGGTCTAGACAAGCTCTAGTCAAACCAAGTAAAGGTATTTGAGTGAGGCCAAACACATTTGGCTTAGTCAAGACAACTTTTGATGATTGTTGAAGGAGAACATTAGGCTCAATCATGTGCTAGCATGATTTCCTTGAACCTAGTTGAATCTAATTCAAATCAATTAAACTGAGTTAGTCCAATTGATGATATCCAGATCCAAACCCTTATTTGTGTGATCTAGTTAGGTTTAGTTTTGTATGGTAATGAGATATGTCGTGATCTCTATCATAGACATCATCGAAATACCTTCCGATGGATCAAAACTTTTCTGATTCAAACAACTAGAATGATTGATCATTCAAATCATTCTAATTGCTCTCAAAATTCACTAGTGATACCTAGCAGTATATGGTGGCTACCCATCAGAACTAAAAATGAACCTCTCGGTGCAGTTACTTGTATGATTAAGTTCCTCTATCTTGAGCCCTGATTGGATTAGGGTTAAGGTGAACTCATCAAATCCTAATTTTCGTCATATGAATTAATTATTTGATTCAAATCTAATGTGAAAACCTTAATAGAAATTCTTTCTGCCATGGCCATGGGCTTATGGATTTGATTCTCGTGATCATCATAGGGCTGCTCCTCATCTACCGAGGTAGAAAGATTTTCTCTTGGTGCAATCCAATTCCTACAATGAACATGCTGTAGCCAACATATACCTCAGGGTTCTGAATGGCTAGGAGATTAAGTCATGGTGTAGTGAAACTATAACACCTTCAAGGTGAACTACCGATGTACCTTAGGTCAAAGAACTAGACACACCATTGCAGCTTCGAGCTAGTCATCGACGAGAAGGTAGACTTCCTAATGACTGCTCAAGGTAGTCATGCTCAGTGCCCTCATTCTCTAATGAGTATCTGTACTCTCACTTCGGTGTCTCTACACTATAGACTCAAGACTCATCTACTATAAAGAAATGATTGTACACTAATCTTTCGGATCAATCACCATCCTCATGATGATCCTACGGTTAGGAGCATGTTATGAGTTAATAATGAAAATCCATGTCTTAAATTTTCAACTCTTGAAAATAAGAATTATCATTGCCATTAACTCAAGGGATGTATCGTAGATACTAAATACACGTTGTGATAAAAAATAACCCATTTTATTATTTATAGTCAAAATTATAATTTTGCCCTTAGAAGTGTATAACAAGTGTTAGCCAATTCTGGCTTCTAGGGCACACATATCTAACAAATACTCTCTCTTACATTTTACACTCTTCCAGAGAAACTTCTCCGCTCCTCTTTGTTAGCCTTTTCCTTCACTTCTCCATCCCATCTTCATTTTCCTTTCCTTCTACTATTCATCTTCTTCTTCTGAGAGAAAACTCTTATCAAAGCTCTCTTGTAAATATGTAAGTATGTTTAGAGTGTGATTAGCATGTATTAGCTTGTATTAAGCATGCTTGGAGTATCTGGTATGTAAATAAGTTTATTTAAGCTTGTATGGTGTACTTTAAGCTTTCTTTAGCACTAATGTAAGCATTTCCATGTAAATCAAGTGTGCTTTTCTTCATAATTAATTCTTAATTACTATTCATGGTTACTATTCATTGTTACTATTATAGTTACTATTCATAGTTACTATTCAGCACTGTAGCTTGGTATTGTTGCAGAAACTACTGCTCAGTGTTGGAGTAGATACAATAGTACTGACATAGAAAAAACTATCCAATACTATAAATGGGGGTACCATAGTATGAGGAAAACCATCCAAGTACTACACGGGGTTGCTTTGTAAAAAAATAGTCAACCTTGAAGGATAAACCAACACCGAGGCTGGTAGAGGCTGCATTGTAAACAATCATGCAGTTAGGGTAAATAACCCAAATAGCTCCTCGTACTTTAAGTATCTCGATTGTATTGTAAATAACTATGCAATCACCGGTGCTGAGCATTAACTATTTACTGGTTAACTACTATCTTGTATGCTTTGACAGTAACTATTTGTATTAACTATTTACTAGTATGCTTTGATAGTAACCCTATATCTCATTTAAGACTAAAGTTCTGTTACATTCTTCATCATATAAGATTTTATCAGACATTTTTGAAGAACGACCTTCTATTTCTATAGAGATAAATGGTTCCCTATAGGGTTTAGGTAATTTAGAAGGCTTAGAACCTTTTATTCTATAATTTTTTCTAATTTTTATAGATTTTTTCAAAGATAAAGTAGACATTCTTAAGGCTAAAAGACCTAATTTAATCTAAGAATGCACTACTTTTGCTTGTATATTGAGGTTCTTGGTGCAAGGTTTTGACTTCCGATCCACCCTTTTATTATAGGGCTTTTTTAGTTTTTAAATATTTCCTTCACCTCAATGGCTTCGAACTCATTTAGGTTTATTGTAGGTTCATTTCTCTTTGTATGTCAACCAAAGTTCATCATACTATCTCCTTATTCTGTAACTATTTTACCTTCAAACATCATCCTATGGTCAAGGATTAGTGGTACTTATCCTCCCAGTTCGGCAAGAAGAGGTTATTTAAGGGTGCCTCTTCTTCCATTCACAACTAAAAGAAAAAATTCTTTTATATTTTCCATCATTCTTTAGAACTAGGGCTTCCTCCTTGGGGGCAGTTGAGATACTCCATTCACAGAGCTCCCGGATTAGAAAGAGAGGACCTCAACTTGATCAGTAAATTAAGAAACTACCGAGCTCCTCCACTATCTAATCTAGAAGCCTAGACATTATTCAGTCTTGGCTTAAGTCCCCTCAACCCAGTAGGTATATTTTCACATCTTGCTAGCTATGTTTTATCCTTTCTTCTGATCTTAGTTTCTTCCATTGCTACAGAAATGGCTTTGAAAGAGCTTAATCGACTGTCCTAAGGAATCAAAACTCTCAAGAAAAAGGGTGGTTCTTTGGGAGAGCCATCAAAGCAAGCAAAGGCTGATTCAAGTTTGGCCGTGTCGACCCAAGCTGCACCTATTCCCATGACTATAGTAGTCCCGAGCTTGACCTCACCCAACAATGCAGCTACCTCCATGCTTCTTGAGCAGAGGAGAGTGGTGAAGAAAAAGAGGACCGCCACCAAAAGAGTTAGGAGAACTGGAGGCTCTGGTGGCGAGAACTCCAATCGAGAGCAGGGCTCTCTGGACGATTTTGAGGTCATCTGACCTTTGATGGAAGGATGCATCCTTCCACATATTTTTGAAAAGATGGTTTGCACGGATGATGAGGAAAGGATTAGAGAATCTTTTTTGGCCTTCCTTGAGGTAATTAACTTCTCCCTTGTGCCAAGTTGAACACCAATAAATCTTGAAGCCATACCTTGTGTCTTCTTATTCACAGCTGGGGCATTATCTATATGACCATGCAGAAGTGATGAACCTTTGCAAGATTGAGGCTTCGAAAGCTGTCTAAGAGGCCTAGGTGGAGGTCGGGCATTTGAGGGAAGCTCATTCAGCCGAGGTTAGGCACCTTCAAGAAGAACTTCGAAAGGAGGAGAAAACATTGGCAGAGTTGAAAGTTGCCCTAACCTTGGAAGAGAACAAGCGAAAAAAGGTTAAGGAGGAGGTTGGTGTGGAGAGGGAGTGGGCTGTCGAGGCCTTCAAGTCCTCTAAGATAATGGAGGACATCAAAATAGCCTTCACCTAGGAGGCCTTCCTTAAAGGGTTCGAGGTCTGCGATGAGAGAATAGCTGAAAGATTTCCTGAGCTTGATCTTAGTTTCTTGATGGGGGAGTCCTCTAATGATGAAGCTAGGCTTTCCGTTGCCGCCATCAATTTACCCTTGATCGAGCTTCCTATTGCGACTTTTGAGCTTATGTGAGAGCTTGAGACTACTGAAGTTATGCCGAGCTCATCCACTATTCCTCCTTCAGAGGTTGGAGGCTTTCTATAATTGTACCTTCTTTTTTCTTTTTACTTGTTCCTATATTCAGAATATTTTTAGTAATAAAAATGAACTCTTTATTTTTTGCCATATCATTGTGTCATGGTGTTTTGTGTATTAACGCAGTCTTCCATCGATGCCGAACCTCTACTTCAGGGGACTTCTTTGAAGGTCGTTAATAAAGAATTAAGAAAAGAAGTTCGCCATCTTAGCAAAAAATTGAAGAAAGTTGAGGACGAGCTTCAAAAATCAAAAAAAAATTATGCTGAGACTCCTATCAAAATTAATCGTCTTCACCAAGCATGCAAGAAGGATTTTAAAGAAAACACTGAAAAGAAGAATCATTTGAAAGAGGAGCTTGAAGAGATTAAAAAACATGCCAGTAAGAAGTCCTGGGCTTTGATTGTAAAGATTAGCTCCCTCGAGGTCGAACTTAATGTGGCCAAAGAGAAGATTCAACTATTAAAGGGGAGCTCAACGTGATCCTTCAACCAAGAAGAGTATGGCTGGGAATGATCCAAAAGATTTTTCGAGCTCCAAGATCGACTGCGTAAGGCTGAGGACTCCTATAAGAGTTACGAGCTAGGTTGGAGTGATCAAATTATCGAGCTTCAATGAATGGTTCGAATAGCCGATGAGGAGATAGCTAGACTTCGAAAGCAATTGGCGGATAGGGCCCAAGCAAGTTTGAGCAAGGATTTTGAAGAAATAAATACGTTGAGGAGGATTATGGGGAACATTTATGAGCTCTATGCAAAGGAGAAGGCCGAGCTACAGTAGTTGAAGATTCAAATGGTCTATCAACAAAATGCTATGAAAGATGCGGAGGCTGAGTCGGCCATTTTGAGGAAGAGACTAAGGGAAGCTAAAGAAGATTTCCAAAAATCCTAGAAGTTGCTAAGTGAAAGTTTAGCGGCAAGGTGAGAGCTCAAAGATAAGGTACAAGATTAGAAGCACTCCCTTGTGATGGCTGGCGATGGAGATCCGAAGTCCAAATCTCAATAGGACTTCATCTAACTTTTTTTTTCTCTTCTCTCTCCTTTTCGTAATTGATCTTGAGGATCTATGTGATGAACTTTAATTTCAATGAAATAATATTTCTTTAATTTACCTTTTTGTATTCTACTTTGGTTTGATGCTCACAAATTCTCTTTATTTTCTTATTATGCGCGTTGTCAATGTCATCTCGAAATAATAATTTCAGTTATGCATCTTGAGTATTTGTCCCCCTTGTTTATGAACAAGGGTTTTTGAACTTAGTTTGAAGCGTCCATGAACTAGGAGTCTTAAAAGTCATAGTCTTCCGCTTGTTTGAGAATTGGAGGTCTTCAATTAAAGTTATCCTCCCATCTTAAATAATCGGAGGTCTTTGAAGGAAAAATACTATTTTCCGCTGTAGGATCATGCAGATTTGATTAGATTTAAGGAAGAATTTTCTAAAAATTTCTAAATAATCTGATCAAATCTAAGAGTTCTCAAATCTAATCATGGTGATTTGATATTAAAAATAAAAAATTAAAATTAAATCAGATTTAATTTAAGGTATCTGATTGTGTAATCTGATTATCCTGCAATGATCCTATTGATTCCTAAGGTTCTGAAAGGAGCCATGCACGCACCTGACTCTACCAGTATTCACTCAGGTAGGATCTGAATGTCTTCTTCTCATGAACTTTTTTTCCAAAAATCAGATCTAGATCTAATCCGAAGAACCTTCAAAACTATTTCTGAAGGCAGCCCGTCCGTCACATGAACACCATCGTGTAGATCCTGAATATTGTAACAAAAACCTTGGACCTTCTTCTCAGATTTGTGCCTAACTTTTTAGGCTTGTAGAAGAGAAGAAGAGAGAGGATAGAGGAGGCATGGGATATTAGGGATGGCAGATTTTGGGCATGGAAAATTATTTCTTGCATTGAATGCTCTTTGACGTGAGAAAGGCTTTTATGTCCAATGCCTATTTACAATCTCTTTTGACTAAAATAACTCATTTATTTTATCATTAGAAATCTAGAACTTATTCTCCATGAAAAACCACCAAATCTGATCTATTTTTTTTGCCAAAAATAATTCAAAAAGATATCGGCATGAGTAGATAAGGAAGAGTCCACTGCGCCGAGGACTCTTCCCTTAAGAGTTTGATCCAAATCAAACTCTATCATAACTTATTCTAGACACCTCCAAAAATCACAAAATTTGATACACCCAATGCAAAATCATGCTCTATCACATAACTAAAAATTAGATCAAAATAATTTCTAGAGAATTTTCTAGAAGCATCTGATCAGATGACTCTTAATTCTCTTAAACAGGTCAACTTTTGATCCTAGTCCAATTTGACTATGAATGGATTTAATTTCTATAATTAATCTGATCTAGACTTATTCCAGTCAGATGAAAATAAATCCATTCAAAATACAAGAATGAGTCAAATCAAATTTGATACGATTACGATCAATCAGAAAGATTTCAGAAGGAGAAAGTTAAGCTCAATCATGTGCCAGCACGATTACCTTGAACCTGATTAGATCTAATCCAAATCAATCAAACTAGCTTAGCTCAATTGATGACATCCAGATCTAAATTTTTGTTTGTGTGATCTAGTTAGGTTCAATTCTATATGGTAATGAGATATGTTATGATCTTTATCATTGACATCATTGAAACACCTTTCGATGGACTAGAATTTTTCTGATTCATATAATTAGAATGATTGATCATCAAAATCATCCTAATTACTTTCAAAATCTACCAGTGACACCTAGCAGTATATGGTGGCAACCCATCAAAACTGAAAGTAAACATCTCGGTATAGTTACCTGTGTGATTGGGTTCTTCTATCTTGGGCCCTAATAGGATTAGGGTTAAGGTGAACTCGTCAAACCCAATGTCCATCATATGAATTAATCATTCGATTCGAGTCCAATGTAAAATCCTAATAGAAACTTTTTCTATCATATTCACATTGCTATGGCTATGGGCTTATGAACTCAATCTCATGATTATCACAGGGCTACTCCTTATCTACCGAGGTAGATAAATCCCTTATTGATGCAAAAATGAACATGCTATAGCCAACATACACCTCAAGATTCTGAATGGCTAGGAGATCAAGTTATGGTGTAGTCAAACTATAACACCCTTAAGATGAACCATCGATGCACCTCAGGTCAAAGAACCAAATACACTACTGCAGCATCAAGTCAGTCATCGATGAGAAGGTAAACTTTCTTATGACTACTCGGGGTGGTCATGCTTAGTGCCCTCATTCTCTAACAAGTACCTATACTCTCACTCCGATACCTCCACACAATAGACTCAAGATACGTCTATCCTAAGAAAGTGATCATACACCAACCTTTTGGATCGATCATCATTCTCGTAATGATCCTACAGTCGGAAGCAGATTATGAGTTAATTATGAAAATTCATGTCTTAAATTTTCAACTCTTGAAAATATGAATTGTTATTACCATTAACTCAATGGATTTATCACAGACACTTTTAAATACACACTATGATAGAAGATAACCCATTTATAAATTTATAGTCATAATTACAAAATTGCCCATAGAAGTGTATTACAAATGACAGCCAATCTAGCTTCTAGGGCGTACATCTAACAAACTCCCACTTGACGTAAAGCCAATTGGCTACAAATCTAAGTCCCATCTTCTCAAGGTGGGCTTTGATCTTCTACTGGCTTAATGGTTTTATTAGCAAGTCAGCCGCATTATCTGCAGTGTTGACTCTCTTGACCTCGACGTATCCCTTCTGAAGGTAATCACGGATGAGGTGGTATCGCCGCTCGATGTGCTTAGATTTTTAGTGAGACCTCGGTTCCTTAGCTAGGGCTATGGCACCATTATTATCGCAGTACAGAGGGATGGCATCTGATGGCATCATTTTGAGCTTTGCGGTAAACTTCTTATACCAGGATGCCTCTTTTACAGCTTCTGATATAGTGATGTACTCTACTTCCATGGTGAAATCTACTATCATAGTTTGCTTGGAACTCTTCCAGCTGATAGCACGACCATTGCACACAAACAGACTTCCAGATATCGACTTTTGATCATCTATATCGGATATAAAATCCGAGTCTGTATACCCCTGGATCTGGAGTTCTCCATTACTAAAGACTAGAAACATATCCTTAGTTCTTCTCAAGTACTTAAGGATACATTTCATAGAAGTCCAATGCTCTTCACCTGAATTTGACTGATACCTGCTCATGACACTCATAGCATGGGCAATATCAGGTCATGTACATAGCATGGCATATATGAGGCTTCCAATTGTTGAAGCATAAGGGATCTTGCTCATGCGTTCAATCTCCTCAGATGTGTTGAGACATTTTCTTGGAAAGATGAATGCTATGTTTGAAGGGCACTAATCCCCTCTTGAAGTTTTTCATGCGAAATCTCTTTAGCACCTTCTCTATGTACATCTTCGATGAGAGACTCAGCATCCTATTTGGTCTATCTCTATAGACCTTAATTTTTGGAATAAAAGATGCCTCTCCTAGGTCTTTCATGGAGAATTCTTTAGACAACCATATTTTGACTGTAGTCAACATGGGAATATCATTTCCAATTAGGAGGATGTCATCCACGTACAGTATGAGAATGAGAAAGACAACAGTACTCCCGCTGACCTTTTTAAAAATACAAGGCTCCTCTTCATTCTTGATGAATCCAAATGATTTGATCACATCATTAAAATGAGCATTCCAGCTCTGAGATGCTTGCTTAAGTACTATATCTTCAGGTGGATCTACCAAGATCCAGACTTGGTTCGAGCGCATTGAGTCAATCTCTGACTTCATTGCCTCTAACCATTTCTCGGAGTCGATATCTGATATTGCATCATCATAGGTTTTGGGATCATCACCATGAATCCCTTTTTCTGTGAGGAACATTTTCGCTATGTCCTTTGAAATAGTATCTAAGTACCTATCAGGGGAATGGGAAATCCTTTCTGATCTATGAGGTGGATGAGGTAGTGATTGGACTGGCTTAATCTGATTGGATTCCATAAGTTCCTTAGCTCTTGGCTCTTGGGAGACTTTCTCCTCGAGCCTAATCTATCTTTCAATGCTATTATCTTGAATAAACTATTTTTTAAGAAAGATGGCATGTCGACTCATTATCTTGAATAAACTATTTTTTAAGAAAGATGGCATGTCGACTCATAATCACATTATGATCTTTTGGAAGATAGAAAAATATCTTAATGACTCTTTAGTATATCCAATAAATCAAGCTCTAAAAGACTTAGACTCTAATTTGTCCGTCTGTTTCTCTTGACATAGGTCGGACAACCCCAAATTTTGAGATGACTCAGACTTGGTTTCTTACCATGCCATATCTCATATGGTGTGGTAGGAACGATTTTAGATGGAATCCTATTCAATAGATATATAGTGGTCAATAGACTATGTCCCCAAAGAAACTCAGGAAGGTCTGTGAAGCTCATCATGGATTGAACCATATCTAATAGGATCTGATTTCTCCATTCTAAAATTTCGTTGAGTTAAGGCATTCCAGGTGTAGTCCATTGTGAGACTATGCCATTGTCCTTAAGATAGTCTAGAAATTCCTAAGGTATTCGCCTCGTCGATCTGATCGAAGAATCTTAATGAATTTTTCTATTTATTTTTCTACTTCGAGTTTGAATTTCTTGAACTTTTCAAAAGCTTCAAACTTGTGTTGCATCAAATACACATATCCGTACCAAGATAAATCATCGATAAAGATGATGAAGTAGATGTAATTACCTCAGGCTGGCATATCAAATGGACCGTATACGTAAGTATGTACTAGGGCAAGTAGGTCTGTGGCCCTTTCTCTATGTCCCATGAAAGGAAGCTTGATCATTTTGCCATGAAGATACGATTCATAAATCGGATATGACTCGAAAGTCAACAGACTCATAGCCCAATTTTTTCTAATTTGTTAATCCAGTCTTCAGCTATATGACCTAGCCTAAGGTGCCAAAGATACCTATCATTTAGACTATCCTTTAGTCACTTTGATCCTATGGCATTAACGTTTTGCTCGATATTGAAAATAGAAACATCAATATGTAACTGATATAGATCATTTATAAGAAAACCACGTACAGTTTTATTTCTTTCATAAAGAATATTACAATGGTCCTTAAGAAAACTAATTACATAGCCTTTCTGTGCTAACATGAAATAGAAATCAAATTCTTGCTTGCTGCATGCACATAAAAATAGTCCTTAAGTACTAAGTCTAATCTTGACGGTAATCGCAGAGGGTAGGTTCCCACGATCACAGCAGCAACTCTTGCTCCATTTTCGACACGTCAGATCATTTCACCATTCCTCAACCTCCTGCTATCCTCAAGATCTTGCATAGAAGTGCACAAGTGAGCACTAGAACCAGAGTCAAGCATCCAACTGAATGCAGAAGAAATCATAAGATTAGATTCTATAACGAGCATACCTCCAGAAGGACCTACCTCCTTCTTGTTCTTCAGGCTGGCTAGGTAAAGAGGGCAGTTCCACTTCCAATGACCATCAGTGTTGCAATGAAAATAATTTCTTTTGTCAGCAGCCTTTTTCTTTGGCTCTATCTTCTTCTTCTTCCCACCATTCACCTTCTGCTTCTTCACGGAATTCTTCTTCTGACTTTCTCTTGGAAGAAGTCCATTTCACAGCAAGTACTGAGCCTTTAAAACTTTTCATTGAAAGCTTAAAAGTAATCAGTATATTCACGAGCTCAGCCAAGGTATTCTAAAGTTTATGCATATGATAGTTCATGATAAACTGCCTATACGCATCAATCAAGGACTACAAAATTATATCAATTTGCAGATCCTGATCTAACTTGACATCAAGCTTCTTAAGCTTTTCTAAGTCCTTGATCATCATCAGACAATGATCTTAGACTGACTGCCCATTATGTATTTGAGCCTTAAAAAGATTTTTAGTGACTTGATATTTGGTTGTGCGACTCTGTTCACCAAACAACTCTTGTAGGTGAGCCAACATTTGGCGGCTAGTCTTAATGTCTTCATGTTGGTGCTGGAGCTCATCAGACATCGAGCCCAGTATGTAATACCTGACTTTATTATCTTCATCCATCCACTTCTTGAGAGATGCTCTCTGATCAGTGGATGGACGGGTTGATAAGATGGGAGGATCCTATTCCAACACATGAGTCAATTTCTTGGAACCCAAAATAATTTTAAAGTTTTGGAGCCAATCCTTATAGTTAGGTCCAGTCAGTCTATGGGTGTCCAGGATACTGGCTAGTGGGTTGGATGCAAATATTTTTCTATAGAGAGTCAAAGTTTCTAATTAGATTTTATAATTAGACTTAAATAATTTGTTTAGAGATTTTATTTCTAAACAAATTAGGCTCCCACTATTTACTCGGATCCGTATAGTTCCTTGGCAGAGATGCAAAAATCTCCATGATTATAGATTTCTAGTGAGTGGTGCAGTCCTACCAACTGTCTCACCACCTCACATAATAGTTATTGGTGATGGCTCAATCGATGAGTGGACAACTCTTGTCCAATAATTCTCTAATTATGGTGCACCCTAACTTGGTTTCTAATTCATAAATCTCACCATATCCAAAATATTGATCCACTCCTTAGTTAAGTCAAATCCACTATTTGCATAGATTGGATTTCTGATTGGGTCCCTCATCGTATTCAAAATATTGGGCCCAACCCATCTTCCAACCTGTAGCATCCAATGCCTAATATTTATGGTTGCATCTTTCCAGTGTAACTAAACTACTATATCCAGCTGAGAATAATCAACCCCGGGAAGGACCCGCACATCTACAATGATGGAAGATCTTAGATTTAATATTTTTTTAAGGAGATTTAATTTAGGTCTCTTTAAACTTGACTTGACTTAGTCATAACAATTATGACTAACCTAGTGGCATGGATTGGCTTGAATTGTTAGCCACCTCAAATCAGAACTGGATTGACACAAATGGCCAGGTAAGTGAGACTAGTGGAAGGGATATGCCATTAACTCGATAAGAATGCATTCAGATCGAGTAGCTCCCAATTAAAAACTAGTCGGTCGTATCTGTCAAACTTATCTTAGACACCAAATTATCAAATTAGAACCAATTGGATTAGTCTACAATCCAGGCTCAAACCATGGAGCCAAATTAGGTCTTGATTTGATAACTACGAAGCCAAATTACGTCTTAATTTGATCGAGTCACATCTCGATGTGATTCGATCTTGACCCAGACTTAATCCTATTAGGCTGGTCTAATCTAAGCTTTCTTTGATCCCACCTAACCAACTCTTGATTCGATTTGATCAACCGCTAGACTTAATTAAGCTACCCAAGCCCGAACCCAATTTTATAAATATGTCTTAGATTTGAAAATTCATAATGTTAGATCTAATTAATTTTATAATCTTAATTCTTAATTAAGTTTTGGATTCATGAACAAAACATGTAATAGAAATTCTAAGATTTCAGGATCTAGGGTTTTGTAGAAAAATAAGTTCTGATTTCTGATTAAGGATGAACGCTCCCCTACATGCCATAAGAACACACCATCAAATGAGAGGAGAGGGCCTTTAAACCCTACTTTATTCTTATGACTAGACGACCATGGGGAACTTCTTAATTAAAAATATAATTTTTTACTACAAAACTAGTTAGATTATATATCATATATAAAAGATCTAACTAATATATGTCTTGCATACATCTCATGTATCATTAATATGCATACTTTCAGATCTGAAATATCACATATTAAATCTAAAAAATAAAATTTTAAATTTGATCATATCAAAATTAAAACTATTCTAGACATCTTATAGAACTATTTTATTACTAGTCTAAGCATGCATCTTTTATATCTCATATGAATAAATCAAAAATTAAAAACTTTATTTTTTATTTTTATATCTGATTATAATAATTATAATATTTAAAAAATAAAAATTAAATAGATCTAAAATTATATTTAATCAAATTAAATATATTATCATACTCGACTACACATAGAACTATTCTATACCTAGTCTAGTCATGCATCTCATACATATTAGATTTAAATTATTTAATTTTTAATTTTTTAATTTTAGATCTAATTACATCTGATGTGACATCTAAAATCTTTTAATATCATATCATAAATAAAAATAAAATTAGATCTAAGGTAGATCTGAAGAACTACTAACCTGGCTCTGATACTAGTTGAAGGAAAAATACTATTTTCCACAACAGGATCGTATAGATCTGAGAAAATTTTTTTAAAAAAATTTTATATAATCTAATTAGATCTAAGAGTTTTTAGATCTAATCATGGTGATCTGATATTAAAAATTAAAAATTAAAATTAAATTAGATATAATTTAAAGTATCTAATCGGATAATCTAATTATCCTGCAATGATCCTATTGATTCCTAAGGTTCTGAAAGGAGTCATGAACGTGCCTGACCTCTACCAATATCCACTCAAGTAGAATTTGAATATCTTCTCCTCACCAACCTTTTTTTCAAAAATTAAATTTGGATCTGATTTGAAGAACCTTCAAAACTATTTCTGAAGGCAGCCCGTCTGTCACACGAACACCATCGTATAGATCCTGAATATTATGCCAAAAACCTTGGACCTTCTTCTCAGATTTATGTCTAACATTTTAAGCTTATAGAAGAGATGAAGAGAGAGGATACAGGAGGTATGGGATATCAGGGATGATAGACTTTGGATATGAAAAATTATTTCTTGCGTTGAATGCACTTTAACGTGAGAAAGGCTTTTATGTCCAATGCCTACTTAGAGTCCCTTTTGATCAAAATAACTCATTTACTTTATCATTAGAACTCTAGGACTTATTCTCCACAAAAAACCACCAGATCTCATCTATTTTTTTAATTAAAAATAATTCAAAAAGGTGTCAGCATGAGTAGATAAGGAAGAGTCCACTATGCCTAGGACTCTTCCCTTAAGAGTTTAATCCAAATCAAACTCTATCATAACTTAGTCTAGGTACCTCCAAAAATTATGAAATTTGGTACACCAAATGCATATCTCATGCTCTATCACATATCCAAAAATTAAATAAAATAATTTCTAGAAAATTTTTTAGAAGCATCTGATTAAGTGACCCTCAATTCTCTCAAATAGGTCAACTTTTGACCTTAGTCCAATTTGACTATGAATGGATTTAATTTGTATAATTAATCTGACATGGACTTATTCCAGTCATATGAAAATAAACTCATTCAAAATACAAGAATGAGTCAAATCAAATTTGACTTAGTTGTGATGAATCAGAAAGATTTCAGAAGGAGAAAGTCAGGCTTAATCATGTACTAGCATGATTACCTTGAACCTGATTGGATCTAATCCAAATCAATCAAACTGGCTTAGCTCAATTGATGATATCGAAATCCAAACTCTTATTTGTGTGATCTAGTTAGATTCAATTCTGCATGGTAATGAGACATGTCACGATCTCACATCATCAAAATACCTTTCGATAGACCATAACTTTTTTGATTCACACAATAAGAATGATTGATCATCAAAATCATCCTAATTACTTCCAAAATCCACCAGTGACATCTAGCAGTATATGGTGGCAATCCATCAGAACTGAAAGCGAACCTCTCGATATAGTTATCTGTATGATTGAATTCTTCTATCTTGAGCCCTAATAGGATTAGGGTTAAGATGAAATCATCAAACTGAATGTTCGTCATATGAATTAATCATTCGATTCGAGTCCAATGTGAAATCCTAATAGAAACTCTTTCTATCATCTTCACTTTGCCATGGCCATGGGATTATGAACTTAATCTCATGATTATCATAGGGCTACTCTTTATCTACCGAGGTGGATAGATCCCCTATTGGTGCAATCCAATTCCTATAATAAGCATGCTATAGCCAACATACACCTCAGAATTCGGAATGGTTAGGAGATTGAGTTATGGTGTAGTCAAACTTTAACACCCTTAAGATGAACTACCAATGCACCTCAGATTAAAGAACCAGACACACCACTGCAGCATCGAGTCAGTCATCGATGAGAAGGTAGATTTCTTTATGACTACTTGAGGTGGTTACGCTCAATGCCCTCATTTTCTAACGAGTACCTATACTCTCGCTTTGGTGTCTCCACACCAAAGACTCAAGTCACGTCTATCCTAAGAAAGTAATCATACATCAACCTTTCGGATCAATCACCATCCTTGCGATGATCCTACGGTCGGAAGTAGTTTATGAGTTAATTATGAAAATTCATGTCTTAAATTTTCAACTCTTGAAAATAGGAATTGTCATTACCATTAACTCAAAGAATGTATCATAGATACTTTTAAATACACACTATGATAGAAGATTACCTATTTATTAATTTATAGTCAAAATTATAAAATTATCCTTAGAAGTATATTACTAGTGACAACCAATCTGGCTTTTAGGGCACACATCTGATAGTCTTCAATTGAAGTTAACCTCCTATTTTAAATAACCGAAGGCCTTCACCCTCACTATGAAGAGGTTAACCTCCTGTCTTAAATTATCGGAGGCCTTCACCCTCGCTATGATGCTCTCGCTATGATAAGGTTAACCTCCCATCTTAGATAATCGGAGGCCTTCATCCTTGCTATGATAAGGTTAATCTCCCATCTTAAATAACCGAAGGCCTTCACCCTCGCTACGATGAGGTTAACCTCTTGTCTTAAATAACCGAAGGCTTTCACCCTCGCTACAACGAGGTTAACCTTCTGTCTTAAATAATCGGAGGCCTTCTATTTCATTTGAAAAGAAGTTCAATTGGCTAATTTTCTGTCATTGCAGAGCTTTGCACCAAAGATAAGAATGTTAAAGTAAAAAAATTTTATTAAAATGAGATTATTGATAGTACATTTATAGATTTTTTGAATTCCATGATTGTAAGAGTGTAGCCCCTCCAAGCTTCTTTAAATAGTATATTCCTGGTCGAATGATTTTCATGACCTCATAAGGGACTTCCCAGTTCGGAGCAATCTTGCCTTGGCTTTATGGTTAAGAGATATCTGCCCTTCACAGCACTAAATCTCCAACTTTGAAAATTTTACTTCTAACTCTGGAATTATAGTAGCGAGCCATTTTTTGTTTATAAGCTGCCATCTGAATTTGGGCCTTTTCTCATTTTTCTTTTAGTAGGTCGATGTTTGCTCTGAGGTCCCATGAATTGTCCTATTCATTGAAGCCTTCAACTCATGCCGAGAGAAGTTTGAGCTTGACTAGTATTACTGCTTCAGATCCAAAAGCTAGGGCAAAGAGAGTTTCTCTAGTTAGCAGCCTTTGAGTGGTTTCGTAAGCCTAGAGAATATGATAGAGTTCATCCATCCATATTTCTTTTGCTCCCTCAAGTCTTGCTTTGATCCCTTGTAGTAGAATCCTATTTGTTACCTCGACTTCACCGTTTGCTTGCGGATGAGCTACTGATGTAAAATGATGGAAGATGTTTAGATCTTCACAAAACTCGATAAATTTTGGTCCCACAAATTGATGTTCATTATCTATGATGAGAGCCTGAGGTAGGCTGAATCTGTAAACTATTAACTTTCAGATGAAGTTCTGTGTTTTAGCTTAAGTGATTTTTGCTAGGGTTTTGGCCTCAACCCACTTGGTGAAGTAATCCATAGCCACTAGAAAAAATTTTCATTATCCATAAGCCATAGGAAAGGGACCAAGTATATCCATCCCCCACTTTACAAATGGCTAAGGAGCACTCAGAGGTGCGAGTTGTGAAGCCGGTTGCATCTGAATATTGGCATTTCTCTGACATTGATCACATCTCTTCACATAATCTATGGCATCCTATTGCTTAGTCGACCAGTAATATCCTTGATGAAGCAATTTGTAAGACAATGATCTGGCCCCAAGATGATTTCTGCTACACCTTCATGGACTTTCTTCAATGCATAATTAGCTTCGAAGGATCGAAGGCATCTAAGAAGTGGCAAGGACTATGACCTCTTATACAGTTGATTTTCATATAGGACATTATGAGATGCTTGATTTCTCAACTTTCGAGCTTCTTTCGGATCCTTAGGGAGTGTGTCATTTTTAAGGTATAAAACAAGCGGGTCGACCTGCATCATAGATTGGGATTCTTCCGAGCTTAGGTATTGTAAAACTTCAAAGAAGACTTCTTTTGACAATTCACTTGGAGTCAGAGTAGCTAATTTGGAGAAGAGGTCGGCCCTAGTATTTTATGCTTTGGGGATTTGTTGAATGTCAAAGCTACTAAAGGCTGAAGTTAGGCTCCTTACTTTTTTCAGGTATCTCTTCATACTTTCCTTCCAAGCTTCAAAATTACCATTAACTTGTCCCACCACTAGTTGAGAATCGCTATAGACTTTCACATGATTTGCTTCTAATTATTTAGCTATTCTCAACCCAATGATCAGAGCTTCATATTCAACTCCATTATTTATTGCTGGAAACTCGAAGCATAGCACGTACTCAGTAATAACTCCTTTTGGATTGATTGAAATTAGGCCTGTGCCCGCTCCTGAAGCATTAGATGAACCATTTACATATAGAGCCTAGAAGTTCTCAAGGAGTTCTACTTTTTCTTCAATGAGGTTCATCAAAGAATTAAAAGTACAAACTTCTTGCTATTCTGGTTCGATGGAATTTGAAATGGTGCATTCTACTATGAAGTCAGCCAATATCTGAGCTTTAATGGATGGTCGTGGCTGAAAATTGATGTCAAACTTGGTGAGGTCAATCACCCATTTAGCTATTCTTCTGGAGGTATCAGATCGATGAAGAACTACTTTGATAAGCTGATCAGTGAGAAGCATGATCATATGCCCCTGAAAATAAGATCGAAGCTTTCGGACTGCAATCAATAGGGTATAAGTTAGTTTTTCTAATTTTATATACCTTATTTTAGCATCCCTAAGAATTTGACTGATGTAGTAGATAGGCTTCTGAATTTTTGCCTCCTCTCTAATCAGGATAGCCCTAATTGCTGCGGGTGACACTGCTAGACAAAAGCTTGCTAACATTCAGGAGTCCAGCAAAAGTTCTTTAGCAGCTTGATCACTGAAAGAAGGGCATGCAAACTCGACCAACCTCAAAATAAATCGATTTAGAGCCACGACCTTCCCTATCAAGCATTGGACCTCTTTTATTATTTTTGGTGGAGTCATTTCTTGAATAGCTCTGATCTTCTTGAGATTTACTTCAATGATCCCATAAATCCCATGCCTTGACACCATAAATCTCAGAAACTTTTTCGAGGTTACTCCGAAGGCATACTTGGTTAGATTTAGCTTCAACTTGTACTTTCATAGGGTTAGATTTGTGTGCCCTAGAAGCCAGAATTGGCTGACACTTGTAATACACTTCTAGGGGCAAAATTATAATTTTGACTATAAATAATAAAATGGATTATTTTCTATCACAAATGTGTATTTAGTGTCTGTGATACATCCCTTGAGTTAATGGTAATGATAATTCATATTTTCAAGAGTTAAAAATTTAAGACATGAATTTTTGTTATTAACAATAAAATGCTTCCGACTATAGGATCATCATGAGGATGGTGATTGATCTGGAAGGTTGATGTACAATCACTTTTTTATAGTAGATGAGTCATGAGTCTATGGTGTAGAGACATCGGAGCGAGAGTATAGGTACTCGTTAGAGAATGAGGGCACTGAGCGTGACCACCTCGAGTAGTCATAAGAAAGTCTACCTTCTCATCGATGACTGACTCAAAGCTGTAGTGGTGTGTCTGGTTCTCTGATCTAAGGTGCATCGATAGTTCACCTTGAGGATGTTATAGTTTGACTACACCATGACTCGATCTCCTAGCCATTCAGAATCCTGAGGTGTATGCTGGCTATAGCATGTTCATTGTAGGAATTGGATTGCACCAAGAAGGAATCTATCTACCTCGGTGGATGAGGAGCAGCCCTATGAGGATCATGAGAATCAGGTCCATAAGCCCATAGCCATGGCATAGTGAAATAATAGAAAAAGTTTCTATTAAGATTTTAACATTGGACTTGAATCAAATGGTTAAATCATATGATAGAAATTAAGGTTTGATGAGTTCACCTTAACCCTAATTTGATCGGGGCTCAAGATAGAAGAACTTAATCACATAGGTAGCTACACCAAGAGGTTCATTTTCAATTTTGATGGATTGCCACTATACTGCTAGGTGTCACTGGTGGATTTTGAGAGCAATTAGAATGATTTAGATGATCAATCATTCTAGTTGTCTGAATCAGAAGAGTTCTGATCCATCGAAAAAAATTTTGATGATGTTGATGATAGAGATTGCGACATATCCCATTATCATATAGAACTGAACCTAACTGGATCATACAAACAAGAGTTTGGATCTGGATATCATCAATTAGACTAACTCAGTTCAATTGATTTGAATAAGATTCAATTAGGTTAAAGGAAATCATGCTAGCATACGATTGAGCCTAACGTTCTCCTTCTCCTATCATTAAAAGTTGTCTTGACTGAGCCAAATGTATTTGTGCTCACTCAGGTATCTTTACTTGGTCTGACTGGAGCTTGTTCAGATCAGAAAAGGGTTGTCTTAATTTATGAGATAAATTTGAGACAACACCTGCCATTTTCCATCACCTATTAATTCTTGTCTTTGACTTTGGTCAAATATTAACCTTTGACACTTAGACATCTGCCGATGTGTCATGCACCTATAGGAGAGCAGATAGGGGCTTGTCCCCTTGCTAGAAATTGAAAAGGAGGGGGTGCACACCTAGGGAGGCATGCAGCCATGGATGAGAATGCCTGGAGTCCCATACGGATGGGACTCCAGGTTGCTTCTATGATTCTACTTAGGTGGCACCAACCTATAGACTTTGACCAGTCTTAGGCACCATCTAAGGATGAATTTAAGGCACTCTCATTTGATTGGATCAGGTGATGTCATCCCATCAATTAAATTTAGATCTAATTACACGAAGCAACGTGATTGGCTAGGATGATGTGGCACTGCATGGCGCAGCATGGTCTATATAAACCCTATATGCATCCAACATTAATAGAGTTCTCTCTTAGCCCATGCCTGAAGGCTGCCCCTCGCTCTCATCCATGCCAACTTTTGGTCCTCTCTCTCTTCTCCATGCCCAAGGAATTTTGGGCTCCAGTTTGGTGCGATCCAAGCAAGAGAAAGCTGACAAGAAAGGAAGAAGGCAGCACTGCTGCAGAAACGACTGCAAATATTCGAAAGGAGTTTTGAAGATCCTCCAAATTAGACCTAGATCTGATATTTGGAGAGATAATAAAGAAGGAGAAGATCTTCAGATCTAACTTGAGTGGATACCGAGAGAGGCCAGGTGCTTGCGTGGCTAGATCCAAAATCTTAGGCAATCAGCAGGATCATCAAAGGATAATCTGATTATCCAACATCAAGGTATAAATTAATTAGATTTAATTTATTTTTATTTTTATTTATTAGATTTATAAAATTAGATCTAAAACATCTTAGATTTAATCTAGATATATGAGAGAAATTTTTGAAATATCTTTCTTGATCCGATCAAATCTGAACGAACCTAACCCGGGAAATCAGGATTTCCCCTTCAACTGGTATCAGAGTTAGGTTCTCTAAATTATTTAGATCTAATTTTAATTTATTTTTAGTCTAATAATTAGATAATTTTAGATGTCATATGAGATGTGATTAGATCTAAAATTAAAAAAATTAAAATTAAATAATTTAGATCTAAGTTTTATAAGGTGCATGACTAGTTGTAAAATAGAATAGTTCTATACATAGTCTTGCATGTTCATAATTTAATTTGATTAAATTATAATTTTATATCTATTTATTTACTATTTTTTGATGTTATAAATATTATAATAAGATCTAAAATATAGTAAATAAAATTATTTAATTTTTGGATCATTTGAGATATGATGAAAGCATGTTTAGACTAGTTGTAGAATAGTTCTACGTAATTATCTAGATTAGAATTTATTTTGATGTGATCAATTTAAATCTAATTTTTTAGATAATTATGAGATAATTTAGATTTGAAAACATGCATGACATGATACATGAGATATATGCAAAATATGTTTATAGTTAGGTCAATTTTTGTATATGAGATATATGATGTAGATCTAACTAGCTTTGTAGTTTTATATATCTTTGATTAAGGTGTTCTCCTTGGCCATCCGATTATAAGAATAAAGTAGGATTTAAATACTCTCTCCTCCCACTCGATGGGGTGTTCTTATGATGTGTAGGGGTGCTGTGCATTCATCCTTAATTAGAAATCAAGAACTTACTTTCTGCAAAATCCTAGATCTTGAAACCCTAGGATTTAATATACATGTTTTGTTTATGAATCCTAAACTTAAATAAAAATTAAGATTATGAAATATTAATTAGGTATAAAATTAAAAATTTTAGATCTAAGACATATTCATAATATTAGGTTCGGGCTTGGGTAGCTCAATTAGGTCTAAGCGGTTGATCAAACCAAATCAAGAGTTGGTTAGATGGGATCAACAGTGCTTAAATTGACCAGCCTAATAGGATTAAGTCTGGATCAAGATCGAGTCACGTGAGTGATCAATCAAGCTAAGATCTAATTAGGCTCACTGGTTAGAGTCTGGATTATAGGCTAATCCAATTGATTCTGGCTCAATAATTTGGTGTCTAAGATAAGTTTGGCAGATACGACCAACTAATTTTTAATTAAGAGCTACTCAACTCGAATGCATTTTTATCGAGTTAATGGCATATCCCTTCCACCAGTCTCACTTTACTAGCCATATTTGTTGGCTCAGTTCTGATCTGAGGTGGTCAATAATCCAAGCTAACCCATGCCACTAGATTAGTCATAATGGTTATGACTATGTCAAGTTAAGTCTAAAGGTCTTCCACCACTGTAGATGTGCGGGCCCTTCGTGGGGTTGATTGTTCTCGGCTGGTTACAGTGATTCAATTGAAGAGAAATCTTGATTTCCCGGTCCAGGTTCATTCAGATCTGATCAGATCAAGAGATATATTTCAAAAATTTTTCTCTTAATCTCAATCAGATCTTGATATGTTTCAGATCTAATTCTTATTATTTTAATAAAATAAAATTAAAAGATAAATTAAATCAAATTTAATTTACCTGATCTAGGTAATCCTATTACCCTGTTGATGATCCTGTTTGCAGCGGAAGGTTCTGGATCTTAGCCACGCAAGCGCCTGGCCTCTACCAGTATCCACTCGGGTTGGATCTGGAGATTCTCTTCTTCTCTATCATGCCTTCAAAAATCAGATCTAAATCTGATCTGGAGGATCTTCAAAACTCTTTTTGAAGATGAGCAGTCTTCCTTTGCAGCAGCACAGCCTTCTTATTTTTGATCGCCTTTCTTTGATCTGAATTGCACCAACCAAGGTCCAAAACTCCTTTTGGATGTGGAGAGCAAGGGGAGAAGGTGGTTTGGTGTGGAGAGGGAGGGGAGAGGCAGCCTTGGGGCATGGAGAAACTATGATCTCATCATATCTCATCTGATCTGAGTTGGGTACAGGGTCTTATTTATAGACTAGCTGTGATCCAACTCCTCTTCTTCCCAACCAATCACAATCCTTTGTGAAATCAGATCTAAATCTGATTGGTGGGAATAGAATCCCCTGGATTCCTCCTTAGAGGGTGCCTAAGACCAGTCAAAGTTGGTTCTTAGAAGAACTCTAATTGGAATCCAAAAAGGAGATGGAGTCCTTGTCCAACAAGGACTCCTAGGCGCCTCCAACTTGGGCACATGCCTAGGGTGGCGTGCACCCTTCTCCTTGCCAGGTTCTGGCAGGGGGACAGGCCCCTACCAGCTCTCCAATAGGTGCATGATATGTGGTCAAAAGTTAAAGTGTCAATGGTCAACATTTGACCAGTCAAAGGTAGACTTTTGACCAAAGTCAAAGAACAAGAATTGGCAGATGACCAAAAATGGCAGGTAGTGTCTTACAAATAAGACAACCTTTTTTGACTTGGACAACCTCCTGTCAGACCATATGAAGGCCTCTGTTTGAGCACAAACTCCTTTGGCTCAGACAGGACAACTTATTTATGATAGCAAAAGAAGAACGTTAGGTTCAATCGAGTGCTAGCACGATTTCCTTGAACCTAATTGAATCTCATTCAGATCAATTGAACTAGATCAGTTCAATTAATGATCACCAGATTCAAACCCTTGTTTGTGTGACCCAGTTAGGTTCAGTTCTGTATGGTAATAGGATATGTCATGATCTCTATCATCGACATCATCGAAACTCCTTTCGATGGATCAGAACTTTTCTGATTCGAACAGCTAGAATGATCGATCATCTAAATCATTCTAATTGCTCTCAAAATCCACCAGTGACACCTAGCAGTATATGGTGGCAACCCATCAGAGCTGAATGCGAACCTCTTGGTGCAGCTACCTGTGTGATTCAGTTCTTCTATCTTGAGCCCCGATCAGATTAGGGTTTAGGTGAACTCGTCAAACCCTAGTCTCTGTCATATGATGTAATCATTCGATTCGAGTCCAATGTGAAAATCTAAATAGAAACTCTTTCTATTATTTCACTCTACCATGGCCATGGGCTTCTGGACTTGATTCTCATGATTATCATAGGGCTGCTCCTCTACCACCGAGGTAGATAGATTCCATCTTGATGCCATCTAGTTCCTACAATGAACATGTCATAGCCAACATACACCTCAGGATTCCATATGGCTAGGGGACCGAGTAATGGTGTAGTCAAACTATAACACCCTCAAGGTGAACTGCCGATGCACCTTAGGTCAAAGAACCAGACACACTACTGCAGCATCGAGTCAGTCATTGACGAGAAGGTAGACTCCCTAATGACTACTCGAGGTGGTCACGCTCAGTGCCCTCATTCTCTAACGAGTACCTGTACTCTCGCTCCGGTGTCTCCACACCGTAGACTCAAGACTCATCTACTAAAGAGAAGCGATTGTACACCAATCTTCCAGATCAATCACCATCCTCGTGATGATCCTATGGTCGGGAGCAATTTATGAGTTAACAATGATTATTCATGTCTTAAATTTTCAACTCTTGAAAATATGAATTATCATTACCATTAACTCAAAGGATGTATCACAGACACTAAATACACATATGTGATAGAAAATAACCCATTTATTGCTTTTAGTCAAAATTATAATTTTGCCCCTAGAGGTGTATTATAAGTGTCAGCCAATTCTGGCTTCTAGGGCACATATATCTAACAATCTCCCACTTGTCCTAAAGCCAATTGGCTA